>VWPU01012587.1:0-27857 GCA_013398955.1 Callaeas wilsoni
GCGGCCGCGCTGAGGGGCCGGGGGCGCTCCGCGGAGCCGGGCCCGGGGAAGGTCAGCGCGGCCCGCGGCGTCTCGAGGGCAGCTCTGCCCGCGGCGGGATGCGGCGCTGGGGGCCGGGTGGAGGAGGGCCGGCCCCGGGAGGCTCCTTCCGTCCACGGCTATTTTTAAAGGCGGGGAGGGAGCGGCGAGTCCTCCAGGGTGACCTCCTTCTACCGGGGCCGCGGCGGGCGGGGAGCTCGGTACCGCGCTCCGGCCTCTGCCAGCGCGGAGGAGCGGCCAGCACAGGCTGGAAATACCCACGGAGCAGCGGTGGAAGTTTGGGAATCACAACTTTAAAATGGGAAAAAGAGACAGGGAAATCTCACAGAATCAATTAGGTTCGAAAGACCTCTGAGATCATCGAGTCCAACCTGTGACCGATCCCCACCCCGTCAACCAGACTGGAAAACTGAGTGCCACCCAGTCTTTCCTTAAACACCTCCAGGGACGGTGACTCCACCACCTCCCAGGGCTGCCCATTCCAGTATTTAATCACCCCTTCTGTGAAGAAATTCTCCCGAATGTCCGACCTGAACCTCTCCTGGCGCAGCTTAAGACAATGTCTGGTTGAGCTACTTTAAAATCTGTGTGCAAGGTTCTCCACCTGCTGAAAATGTCTGGGTTTATCCCGCATTTCCTGACGTTGGCATTTTTCTGTTCTGCCCCAGGGCTGACTGATGTAACCGGCAGCTGCTGAAAGCTGCTGCAGTGTTTTGTGAGTTTTCCTTTGTCCTGCCGCCTCGCCTCGAAACTCTGATATCCCTCTTAATTAGAAACTCTGATATCCCTCTTAATTTGTGTTGTGGCTTTTGCTTCACTTTGTTCCCTTGCTGTGATCCAACAGTGTTTGCTTTGATGCTGTTGAATCTACAAGGCCAAGGAGAGCCACAAGTAGCCCTGAAAATTCTGGCGCTAATGTGAATTGCAGGAATGCTGCCTGTGTTCAGGGAATTCAAAAGTAATTGAACTGGAAGGGCCAATGGAATTCCTGCATCAGCGTGGTTTAAATAAACAACTAAGAATACCACAGTGGTAAAACTGTCTGCACCCAGCGCTGGCACTGCCCCAGCACGGGAGGTGTGGAGTTTTCATGTGGCAGACGTGTCCTCCCAGCAGAAGGGAAGAAACAGAATATGAAAAAGAACACTTAATAACTCCAATTATTTTTCCAGGGTGAAAATTGACGCAGACTTAAAAGTGAGTTGTTACTGTGTAACTTCGCCTGTGACCTGTACAATAATCTAATTGTTGTTTGAGGTGATCTTTTTTCAAAGCTGTGATTGCTCTTGATCTTATGATCAAAAATTTTCCTAAACACGAGTCACTCCACGAACCTGCTGCATGTGTTATTTTTCCTTTGCCACTGAGCAGGGTATGGAAGAGAACAGAACAGCAGATCCTCCCCTGAGCAGCGTTTCACAATCTCCATCAAAAGCTGGTGGTTCTTTAGGTGTCACCCTGTACAAACGTGACAGAGGGGGATAATTCCAAAAGGTGTTGGGTGATGTCAGCGAGGTGCTGCTCCTTCCTCGCAGCTGCAGAGCAGGAGATGTGGATGACTGGGCTGCTGCCTCTCCATCCGTGCCTGATCCCAAACCACACCTGCCCGTCTTGTTCGGCTGCTGCAGCGCCGGTTGTGCAAAGGCAGCGCTGACAGACCTGATGTCATCGCATGATGACATGTGCTTTTTATAGGGTGAATACAGTTTTCTTACTCTGGGCAGGATTCTTGCCCAAAGACACGTTCCTTTGAACTGAATGTGCTGATCCAGTTTTCCTGGTAACTGAGCTGCTTCAAGGAGTGTTTGGAGTTGTCAGCCAGCCGCTCTAAAAGGCATCTGTGTGTCGGAGGTGGTGTGAGGAGACTCAGTACTGAATAAAATCCTGTCTGCTGCGAGACTAGAGCAGCTTTCATTTAAAAATATTTCTAAAAAACACTAAAAACCAGCATATCTGTGGAAACTGAGTCCCTTCATAAGTGACTTTATTGATACAGAGAAAGCTATAATTGGTTAAAAAGTGCTCTCCTTGCTAGGAGTGAATGTAAGGACATTAATTTCAAAGGATGTTGATTGTGAATTCCAGCTGGCTCTGGTGGTGAAATAATAACGTTAAACAAAATAACCAAAAACACTGAAGGGAACCAACTAAATATTTGTTTTTCTTCATTCTGGATAGACTCTTTAATGGAGCCTGTCTAAAGGGAATTGTTAATCTGTAGACCAAAACAACTTTTTCATACAGAACAGACACTGGATTGTACTGGGTGTTTTTGTATAAAAGGCAGCCCGGTGCCCGCCGGAGCAGTGGACAGCGTGTTGTTTGTTCCCCTGGGAGATGTTCTGACAAACTCTGGAAAGAGCAGCTTTCATGTCATCAGCACTGCCTGCACTGGCTCCTCTGTGCCCTCACAGAGCTCTCCTTTCGCTACCTGCGCTGCTCAGATTTCTGGTACTCTGCTTGCAGCAATGATTGACCTATTTCCATCAGCCTGGCTAATCATTAGTTGACTTAAAATTGACACCTCCTTGTTGTCTGGGGGCTGGATTTGTTGTTATGGTCGGGTGATGTTTTCCTTAGTGTTCAGGTAATGTTGCCGTTCCTCCCTGAGGCTGCTTGAAGACCTTCCCAATGTTCTCCTGTCCTTTTTCCTATTTGAATTTGAGGTGCATCTTTTGAATTAAAGTCTTGCTTTATTGCCCTGCATTTCCTGTTCTTCCTCTGCTTGAGTGCCCTTCTTAAAGCCCCAGGCCTGACAGCCCTGGCTGAGGGCCTGAGCCTAGTAGATTGTGGGGACATTCAACAGAGAAACAATTCTCCAGGTGTTTAGGGTGGGATGTGTTTGTGCTTTCTGTGCACCATATCCTGAGTAGAAGCATACACCGGGGAATATGATTGGGAGGTGGAATATTTCCACTGAGAATTAAAGCCAGGCCACAGCTCATTGCTTAATCTTGAAATTAAATTAAATTTCAGGAAGGATTTATGTTGAATTTGTCATGCCTTGACTCTTTTGACTTCCTCCAGCTTGGCTGAGATGCTCACAATGCTCCCAGACATCCTCTGGCCATCTGTAATGTCATTTTTCTGAGATCTTGCACAGCCAGCACGAAACCCCTCTTGCACTGCTGAGCTGGACTGTGTGTGCTGCTTCTGACAGGTGTTATCACACTCCTGCAAGCCTCTCCTTTCTAATTTTTTTAACTACTTATCAAACTGGTCTTCACTTTCAGTTAATCTGATTGTTTGGTGCTCCGAGCAAAACTCTTGCCCAGGAATATTCTTTTTAAAAAAAAAAAAACTTTAACAAAACTTGACCTATGTGTTATGGGAGGGGCTGAAAAAGAACTTTTATTTTTGCCCAGAACTGTACCTGAGCTTTGTGGAGGTTAAGATTGTTTCCAAGTGTGATTTTGAGCATTTTGCAGAGCTAAGATAGTTGGACGACTTGAAACACTCACCAAAAGTCCATCTGGCAGGTGCCTTTAGGTTGAGGGCAGCAAACTCAGGAGGCTCAGTCCTTCTCCCCTGCAGGTGGGCAGTGGTAGGAGAATGCTGAGGGTTCTCTCAGGATGTTTTCACCTGCCTTATTCTCAGTGCCCTGTTCCTTTGTTTCTCCTTTTGGCACCTGGCAAAACTGAAGGTCTTTTCACATGGAGTGACCCTGTGCTTCCTCTTTGGAATGTTATTTATTTCTTCATCCATAAAGACTATCCAATTGAAATTTCCTTTTACCAGGCAGGCTGCTGTTTTCAGGAGCCTGCTTCCAAGGTGGAGGCAGAGAAATGGAACTGCTCTGAGGACTGGAACTTCAGAAGAGATTCTTCCCTGTGAGGGTGGTGAGGCCGTGGCATGGGTTGCCGAGAGAAGCTGTGGCTGCCCCATCCCGGGAAGTGTCCAAGGCCGGGTTGGACGGGACTTGGAGCAGCCTGGGACAGTGGAAGGTGTCCCTGCTCATGGCAGGGGGTTGGAACTGGGTGGGCTTTGAGGTCCCCTGCAACCCAAACCATTTCAGGATTTGATGAGCTGCTATTGTTCAGCAGCTGCAGCACCCCTCTCCTGGTACTCTCCCATATTCCCATGTTAGGAAGACAATCCAAATGTAATTTGAAGCTTGCTCTATAGCTACCAGACACTTCTGCCCCTCCTGCTGCTGTAGCTCTGTTAACAATGGATTCCTTATTTATAACTTTGGCAATACCAAAATCTGACATCGTTGAGTTTTAAGTGATTTACATCTCGCTGTGCTGAATAGCTGAGAATTCTGTCACATTCCCCCATCCAGGCATTCATTCAGCACCAGGAATGAGAGACTAAAATTTCTCAATTACAGAATGCCTGAAGCTGCAGTAGAACAAATATTTGGATATCAGGCCTAGAACTATTCCTACAGAACAGCTGTACAACTTTTTAACTGTGCCCTCTTATTTGGAGTGGGGAGACGAATTCTGGAAAATCATTTAATTGAATAATATTAACTGCTGCTTATCTGTGTAGTAAACAGCCTGTCAGGCTTCTGAACACCTGGCAGCATTTTCTGTCTTCTGGCATTAGGTGCTCTCTGGTTATTTACTATTCTTTTAAGTAAAATGGAGTTTATATAAAATCCCCACACTTGATAAGTGGTGGATGGCAGCTCAGAGTTGCTCGCACAGCTCTGCATTTGTGTTTGTCACGGCCAGGGGGTGGGTGACAAGCTCCAAAAGGCAAACTCCATGGCCTCCAGTGTTTGAGCAAATCCAGTTGCTTTGACTGGATTTGTTGGTGTGCAGCTGCTGTGCTCAATTGAAAGGCTGTGTCAGGTGAGTTGCTTCTGTGAAGTCCTTGGCTGAAACCTCCTCAAGCCCACGGATCTCATCTGTGTCTCTTTCCATACCATCTGAAATCCAAACAGTTCTCAGCTTTCCGTGCTCCAGGGGCAGCCAGTCCTTGTGTGGATGTAATACATGATAACCCCACTTCCCCGTGCAGAAATGGAGACTTGCTGCCTGCCTTGCTGACTCTTCACGTGTCCTATTTGAGCAGGTACCTTTTCATTTGTCATTTTTGGATTGGCTGTTTTGCCCTTTGCAGCCTCAGCACTACGATACAGATTTATTCTGATTTTAGAGGATTCATTTGGAGAAACAGTACAGTTGGGGGGCAGACTTTTTCAGGGATGAAGCCCTTGTGCAGTTCAGTTCCCAGTGATTTTTTTTTTTTCCCCCTGCAGAACATACTTTAAATTCTGCTTGTTTTGGCCTTGGAGGACTGATCTTTTCTTGACTTTATTGTTAAAAAGCTCCAGAGCTTGCCAAGCCAAAAAATTCCAGAGGAGATGGACAGTGCTGGCTCTGGCCAGTCTGTTGGATTCCTGCAGACAGGTGGCTGTTTGTGATGTGGCTCTGCTTGTGCAGTGATGGTGAAAGGAAAAAAAGGGTGTTCAGAGGGAAGAACAGGCAAGAGCTGAGCGAGGAGAAATGAGGCTGATGGGTTAGTGCCACCTGTCCTGGCGCTGAGCCTGGAGAAATCCCATGTAAGTAGACACTGAATTCCTAGAGTTAGCTCAGTTCCCATGGCTCTTGTTCAGGCAGGGAAGGAATGGGCTCGCTTCTTCCATGTTTTCCCAGTGATGACAGGGAGGTCTGGAATGGCAACAGCTGTGCTGTTCCTAAGCCTCTGGGAAGTTCTTAGTTGAATTTGGATTCTGCTTCTCTGTTTTGCAGACCCATCTGCATGTTCCCAGGTATTACAAAACACTGATAGTGCTCCTTGGTAGGAAGTATCAATTATGTCTGGAGGGTTGTGTTAGCACCGGGTTGGCTTCTAGCTTGGAAATGCCTTTCACCAACAGCTTTTCCATGAAGTCATTTTGCCCTAGCAGGTGGTTTCACATAGTCATGGGTGGTGGTGTGCAGAGTTACCTTAAGCCTCTGTGTGTCTTTTGCAGTGAAACTGGAATTTTTGACTTGGAAGAAGCTGCACTTGGAGCAGCTGTTATCAGGGAAAAGAATCCTTGGCGGAAACCACAACCAGCTGTGTCCTTCATGTCAGTGTAACACCTGCTTAACTGGTTTCTTGTTAGAAACTCCTTATATAGGTCCTGTCCTTAAATTTTGTTCTCTGAATACCTCTCACTGCAGAACATCAGAGCCCGCCACATCCTATGCTGAAAGGGTTAATGATAATTTTCCAAACAATGTCTGACAAGCTCATTGCCCTAAAGAAGCCCCCGGCATACACGGAATTCAGGTGGATTTTCATTTTTCTTCCTACCCATGAACAGGCCAAAGGGGAAATGCACTGCAAGGAACTCAATAACTGCATTGTAAGTTGAGTTTTCCTTGTAGGTTATATAAATTCCAGCTGGACTTTTAATGAAACTGCTCATTACTCTGCTTTGGGAGAGGGTGGTGCCTCTCAGGTCCTGCTGGTTGATGTTTGCTGCTGTTAAAAACACAGCTACGTCTGCAACAGCTTGTAATTTAACAATATTCTTGATTACAGCTGGCCACTGCACAATCCCCTTTGCAGCCTGAGTGGAGCTGCACATTAAGGGTAATGTTTGGCAACAGCAGCTTGTGAATGTGTATTTTTCTCCCTTATTTTCCAGTGCATGCACATAAGTACCACTGTACTAATGGAGCAAAAAGTGCTCGTTCTGTTCTCCACATCAGCAGTGTGTTCCTCCCGATATCACGGGGGTCTGAATGCTGTTGGGGTGAGGCTGTTTTGTCTGCTGTGATTAGGTCAGATGTGTGATTTGTTCTCCTTCTGCTAAAGGAATCTGCTAGATATTTTTATCCTTGCTAGGTCGCATGCTCAGTTTTGCTCTGGTTAAGCACAAGTATGTCAGAAATACTCATTTCTGCTTGGAAGGAAGGATTTTGCCTGGTTCTGATGGATAGGTTTTTACCCTTTCTCAGAGCAGGTAAACAGGCATAATCCTATTTCTTAGAAGTCTGTATATGAATGTAGCTGCAGCTATAAGGTGATGTGGTGAAGAGAGTGAAGGGAAGGTGGAAATTGATGTAACATTAGGTAGCTGAAAGCTGCTGCTCCAATACGAGTTCCCTGAATCCCGAGTAGGAAATGTGCTCCCAGGTGAAGTGAGCAGCTCTTTCTTCACTGCTTAAGCCTGCCTGGGTTAAAAACTTGATCATGTCTTGCTTTGCTGCATCCCACTTCAGGAGAGGGAGTGAACTGTTCTGCCACAAACTGAATGCTCTGCTACCTTCTTCACCCTCCCTTTCAGCAATGTTCCTTGGCCATCCTTGTTGGATTTACCATGGATTTACTAGGCTGTGTTCAGTATGGAGGACTAAATAGCAGGCTGCATCAGAAAGCAAATGTATTTGTCTGGAGATGCTTCCTCTCAAAACCTCCCAGAGCAGCTTGTCCTCCTGATAAATGAGCTGCTTGTCTTGGTTTCTGTGAAAGCTCCTGAAGTCTGAGTGGTTTGTTCAGTGATGTGTTGTGGTCACTAAGGTCACTGTGGTCACTTCTGCTCCCTCCAAAGAAACTGCTTGGGTATCAGTGTGAGGAACCATTTCAGGACTGTTACAAGACCCTATTTCTCAAATTGTTCTAGATCTTCCAAGTTAGGAAAAGGTAAGAAAAATATGTTGCCTTCTTTTGGGATGAATTACTGTAGAGCAGGAGTCATCAGCTGATGTGAAATGAAGCTTGAGTTGAGAAGCTGCTGGTTGTGAAACAGAGGCAGTGACCTTGAGGGGCTGCCCTCACTTGGGGCACTTCTGTCCTGCCCTCCCAGCCGGGTGGGTGAACAGCCCGTCCTTCAGCCCTGTAGTTTTAATTTTTCATTTCCCCTTACCAGGGTGACCTTGTCCTCCACGGACTGTTACATTGTGCACGAGATCTACAACGGGGAGAACGCTCAGGACCAGTTTGAGTACGAGCTGGAGCAGGCGCTGGAAGCGCAGTACAAGTACATCGTGATCGAGCCCACGCGCATCGGGGACGAGACGGCGCGCTGGATCACCGTGGGGAACTGCCTGCACAAGACGGCCGTGCTGGCGGGCACCACCTGCCTCTTCACCCCCCTGGCACTGCCAGTAGATTATTCTCACTACATCTCCCTGCCCGCTGGAGTGCTGAGCGTGGCTTGCTGCACCCTCTACGGGATCTCTTGGCAGTTTGATCCCTGTTGCAAGTACCAGGTCGAGTACGATGCCTATAAACTTTCGCGCCTGCCCCTGCATACGCTCACCTCGTCCACTCCCGTGGTGCTGGTGAGGAAGGACGACCTGCACAGAAAGAGACTGCACAACACGATAGCACTCGCTGCCCTGGTGTACTGTGTAAAGAAGATCTATGAACTCTATGCTGTATGACTTCAGCAGGGAAGAGAGAAACCCACAAAGACAAGTGTATTAAGACTCCCACAGTAACATTTTGTTTTTCCTCTTTCAGAAGCGGTGGAGACTGGGAAGGATTTGGTTTAATAGAGCTGTTATTTTTCAAATAACACATCACTGGTGCACCAAGGTTTTTCAGTTCTTCGTTACACTTGAGATGTGGATGTGTGGTGACATGAGATCCGTATGTTAGGCCAGGGGAGTCCAATCCAGCAGCAGAATGTCGATAAAAGAAAGCAATAGAAGGAAGGGGTGTGAGAGCTGCTTTCTTTTTTTTTTCTTTTTNTTTTGTTTTTTTTTTTTTTTTTTTTTTTTTTGGGAAACATTTAAATATATTGTTTAATTGTATTACACAGAACCAGCCAGAAGTTATCATTGACCATTAAAGGATGAGAATTTCAAATGCTCTTGCTCTCTTGTCACTGTTATCATAGTCCCCTTTGCTGGTGTGATTCCAGGGGGTCGAGGCTTTAGACCTGCTCACACACACACACCTGGCACTCCTCTTGTCCAGTGCATGTGGCAGCAGCATCTGTGTTACAGCAGGCATCTGCTGAAGGAATAGCTGCAGGGTGTCGCTTTCCCTCTTGCTTGGCTTGTTGTGTTTCTGGGAAGAGGTTTTACCAACTTTATACCTTTTTGGTAATTGCTAAACATTAATGGTTGGGGGTAAAGTTGTCCCAGTCCTCTGCTGCTCTGCACCTCCAACCACGACTCCTCTGCACGACAGAGGTATCGCTGTCAGTGTCCAGCTACAAACACATTCTGCTCAGTTCTTGTACGAGTTCTTCCTCAGGTGGGTGCATCTCCTCTGAAATGCCTTGAGCCACGTGCAGGGCTGGGGGCTGCCAAGGTGGGAGCCCACCTGTCCTACCTTTGTGCTGTGCCCTGACCACACGATTCCACTGCTTTTGCCTGGAACACAGGAGCTGCCTGCTCCTGCTGCAAGGCATCCCCATGACTGCATCTTGTAACCGTGTTACTTGCAATTTTAGAATTCAGTCCTGTGCATTAATTCATTTTTTAGCTCTAAACTCAAAATCTTGTTCTTAAAATGGGAAGCATTTACTGTTCTGCGAGATCTGCCAGTTACTTTTAAAAGATAGGGGCTTGCTGTCTATAATCTCCTCCCACCACACGGAGAATAGGTGTGGCTGGCGTTGGCAGGGCCAGCTTGGCACAGCTCCAGGTGTTACATTTGGAGTGGGAGAGCAAAGGGCTGCAGTGAGAGCTGCCTGTGCGCTGTGTGCTCCCTGCTCCAGCGGGAGCTGCAGCCTGACCTTCACGGCTGCAACCCTGACCTTGACAGGGGTCAGACCCCAAATTCTGCCTTTCTGTCTTCAGCTCTCCAAATTGCCACAGCAGGCACCAAGGGCTCCCCTTATCCTGGCCTCCGTGGGCTGTTCTGACCACGGTTCTGAGCTGTGCTTCTCTGCTGGGGCAGTTTTTCTGTGAGCAGGACATGCAGCCCATTGTGTGTGTGCTGGGCAAACTGGGTTTGCTGGGTGTTGCCAGCCCTTAGCACCAGCACAGGCAGTGTACCTGAGTGGGCTGGAGGAACTCCAGTGGCAGTGAGACATTTCTGGGTGGCAACAAGCCTTTGTACAGTGGCTGAGCTCTCTCCCTCCAAGGTTAAAAGAAGCTGGGATCCAGAGCGTCTATTTATAGCAACAATGTACAGTTGCCTTGGCAGAGAGGAGGCAAAGAATTGCAACTACTTCATCTTTCAGTGGTTAGGCCAGGCTGGGCAGGCTGCCCTTCTACCCTGACGTGTTTCCAAAGTCCCTGCTGGATGGGTTTGAAGCCAGTGGCACGTCTGCCGTAGCTAATACTGCTTATTGCTGCAGAAGGCCCTGAAATACCTTTGTGCTGGCCACACCAAAGGCGTTCCTGCTCTTTTTTTTACTCAATGCAGAATAATTCTCAAGGCTGTTAGTTTCTTTCCTGCACCAAACCTCTGGGGTCCTGGTACTTTTTTGTGTTAAGCTTCCCTTGGTCTGGAATGATCACTATGGCAGGTTCCCTACATGCATGGCTGCCATCAGAGACCTGAGTTAAAAATAAGCAAGTTTCCTGGGGTCTCTTATTGCAGGAGGAAAGGTGAAAAGTCAGCTTAGCTGTCACAAGGGGTAGGTCTGATTCAAAAACTCCATTCTGAGGTGGAGGGGCAGAGGGGCTTGTTTTCCAAGGAATCTCAGCTAAAGTGCTTTATGACATTCTGGTGGTTAGTCAGGGCTGTAACTGTGCAAGGGGACCTGCAAGAATGAGAGGGGTCTTGAGGGGTATTTTAGTGCATGGTGAAATGGTAAAACAACTTCCAAAAATTCTCATCCATGTGGAGTGGTGCTGCATCTGCTGTCCCCTGTGCCAGCAGCTGGGAATCAACAGTGGCTGGGGACAAACTTCCCTTCAGAAGCCCCTTCAGAAGCCCCCAGACTCTGCTGCCCACCCTGCCCACTGTGGGCATCACAGAGAGGAAATTTACTTCCCAAGGGGAATGGGTGCACTCTCAGCAACCTCTGCCTTGGAGCTGTAGTTCCAACAGTAACTGCAGTAACTCCCCACACATAATTTTTCCCTCAGGCCTGATGTGTTTCACCCCTCAGTGCCCTGGATGGGAACACAGAAATGCAAAGCAGCCCCGTGGTCCTTCCTGGGTAGCCACGACCTGAAACACCAGACCATGGAGCAGCTGAACAAGACTGGCAGGAGCACTGCATTTCACCAAGAAACTGAGCATCTGAGCATGGAAAACACAAAAGGAAAAGCACAGCTAACACCAACACTCCCCTCATGGAGAGGGAGAGAAGGTAATGCCTTGCTTTCCTATCTTAACAGGAAAAAAGGTGTCTACACACCTGAAAGCTTCAACTTGTCAATCCAACCCCAGGCCTTTCTGTGACACAGCTGCAGCCTCAGTCACAGGGAAGGTGGCAGAGGATGGATGTCCTGACAGAGCAGCAGCATTGTGATCATTACACACATCCTGGTTCTCAGAGATCATTTATAACTCCCTAGTGGTTAAGAAAAGGCTTTTGGAAGGAGAAGGTCCTGCTGAGTCTGCACACCCATATCAGAGTTTGTGTGACTAATCCTCTGTGTGGATTCACACTGTGTAAGCTTACAGGTCCCATAAAGAGGGCTGGGATAAAGTATGTTCTGCAGCCACTACTGGTACAACAGCACCTTGCAGGGATGTAAGAAAAAACAAAACCCTCCTGCTTTCCCTTCCTCTTATGTGCTGTGAGGAGCTGCAGTAGACCAAGGGATTAATTTCATTGCAATGTAATTTATTTGTCATCAGATGTGCACTCCCAGGCAGGACACATGGAAAATGCTGGCAAGTGCATGGAGGTGGCAGGAGGGGTCTAGACCTAGGTTCCTATAAGCAGTTTATTTCAATTTTAAGATTATTTCTGTCTTATCACTGTGCAGCAATTCTTTATTCCTAGTGGTGCTGGTATCCCTCACATGAGAAGGGGTGAGAAATGGAACATGGCACCCCTTCAGGCTGTCAGGCTCCCTGAAGTGATACATGAACAGGCAGGTACCATTCCCCACTGGATGTGATGATTGCCTTAAAGCAGATGAGAATAAAGGGTCTGCCTGCTACAATCTGCACCCTACACCCGTGGATTGTTCCCTGAGTGCCTGGCACCCACAGGATCACACCTGCTCTGTGCTGCAGGTGGCCCAGGTGTGCTGCTGTCACCTGTGCACTGTGTCCAGGCAGCAGCTGCCTTGCTGTGCTGTTCTACCTGTTCAGTGCTTCCCTGCATTCCTTGGGCTGGGATTCACAGAGCACTGTCACTGCAGAATTAAGTGTCCCAGTACATCAGCAGGGCACGATTCAGACAGGTAAAATGATGGCCAAATACACTCAAACTGTACATCAGTTACTTCTTTAAAAGTGGCACTGGATTGAGCTTAATTTATCAGATGATTTGGCACGTTAACAGGAAGAGGCTCTGTGAAGTTTCCCCGCTGCAAGCAGCAGGTCCTGGATCAGGCTGGAAGGAGTGGGAAGGAGACACTGATCACGAGAGCTCCCAGCTGAGGACTGTATTTCACAGGGGTGGGGACAGCCAAGATCTGCTCGTGTGAAGGCAGAACAGGTGGGTTTTATTTGTAGCAGGCCAGTAAAGCTGAGCATGCCTGGAGTGAGGTGAGGAGTGTTCCAGCACAGGGGCCTTCCCACTGCAGTGTTCCCCTGACCCCTCCCCTGCAGCCTCAGCTCTCCCCCATGGTCCAAGCACCCTTCCTTCTCCAGCTGAGATTCAGGTGCTGTCTTCCAGCAGTGTGGGGGAAAACACTTCCCAGTCTCCATGCAATGGTAAACAGCGTTTTGAGAAAGGATTTTCCTGCAGGAGCACCTCCAGTGATGTCCCAGCCGGGTGCAGGGGCTCGGCCTCTCCCTGCTCAGGTGAGCTGAGCTCTAAGAGCCCTTGGCTTTTCTCTCCTTTTTTGCTCTAGATGCCATTAAGGTGAAGAAGAGCCTGGGGCAGAGGTTCCTCAGGTAGACAGCCAGGCAGGGGGTCAGGCCAGCCACAAGCACTTCCTTCTTCTTCTGTCCCACTGCACTGAGAACCGCCTGAGCCGCCTCGGCCGCCGTCTGTCCCTCGGTCGTGGCCTTGTCCATAACTGCCAAGGGAAAGCTGAGTGAGCACAGCACCAGCAGGTAAAGCCTCAGTGAGGTACCTTTCCTAGGAATGCTCTAACTGTACATGGCTGCTTGCTTTGGTTTTTACTCCAGCTGTGATGGGAGCACAGGCAGCTGTACCTCATGGTTGGCCCAGAAGGCAATAGTTGCTGTCTGGGAAGGCTAAATTTTGGGGCTTACTGTTCCTACCCTACATCCAAAGTTGGTTTTTGATCCTTCAGGGCTAACCGGTGTCCCCACCAGAGGCCATGTGTTGCAAACACACCTTACAATAACGTGGTGATGTGGAGATGCTTTACAAGTAGGGCACCGAGTGGTAGCTCACCTCCATAGCGAGATCCATCCGCTGTGACAGCGTTGAGGGACAGGTTTGTCTGGATGTACCCAGGGCTCACAACTGTCACTTCAATGTCATACTGCTCCACCTCTGCTCGCAGACAGTCGAAGAAGGCCTGGGTAGCGTGCTTAGAGGCAGCATCTGGAAAACAGGAAAAGGACTGTGCACCAAGCAAGGAGCAGGGCTGAAGGAATTTTCAGTTTCTGAATGGGTTTTTCACTGCAATGCAGCCACTTCTCAGCGAGAACCCAAGAGCTGTTCTCCAGCCTCTATGTTTGTTTTTGTTTAGTGAATGGCAGCAACAGGTAGTGGGAGTGAGAGGCAATTAGGAAGACAAAACCTAAACTCTAGTTGAAAACTGGCTGGGATCCTGAGCTTAATATCACAGCCCTGCCAAAGCACTCCAGAGTGAACCCAAGCTGCCTCCCACTCCTGATAAAGGAGACCCAAAGCCTTTGGAAGGCAGAGCTGGCTGCCCTGCACGTGCTGAGCACTGGGGACTTGCCGAGCAGGTTCAGGGCCTGGCTGTGCACAAGGCAGCACCAGATCACCCAGGCAGGCAGAGCAGGGAAGTGTGGCCTAGGGCAGGATTTTCCCCCGTGAAATGGCCGAGTGCCTCCTTTTGCTTGGTCACTACCCGTGACTGCCACGGCCACGCCAGCAGCACCAGAGGCAGCTCAGCACAGGCTGCACACCCTGCGAGGACCCAGGCAAGGGCTGAGCTCCTGCTGCCAGATCCACGTGGCTCTGCTCCCTGGGAGCTCTGGGAGCTGCTCAGAACACATTTCCTGGAGCAACTGGACCCACATCACCTGCAAAACCCCATGGCTCAGCCATCCCAGGCTCTCCCCCCCTCAGCATCATTCCTGACCCCACCACATGCTATCACCACTCTCCTGGTGTTTATTTTCAGTGATTTACAGATGCTTGTGTGCCAAATGCTCTCCTCTTAGTTCACCCATCTTTTAAAAGGCTTTTTTTCAGTAATCCCACCAATATTTCTTGTCATAACTGTTTTAGCATGAAGAGTTTGATGGATCAAGACTGTTTAGGCTTTTGGTTTGGCATTGTTTTTACTATGGTACTTCATCATTCATTAAAACAAAAAATTCCTGCTTCCTTAGAGGAGATAATGCAGACAAATGACAAGGATAAAATACCATAAAATGATGGAATTATAGTGATTCTCAAATGTTAAGATAGGACTATAAAGCTGTTTTCAAAACATATTCTCCTTCTCCATCCCTTAAAAACTTTAGGACAGGGCTAAGATTTTGTATTTGAGAGTGCTGTCAGTAGTTTGTGGGTGATGATCAGAGGGTGATGCACAGCTCTGCCTTCCCTGCATACAGCCAGTTCCATGGAGAGCTAAATGTGGAAGCAGGAGCCAAGTATTTATTCAGCCTGGTGCCCCAAATATGTCTTTCCCATCTTCTGTGGAGGTACTTACATGCAGATCTGAAAGGAATGCTTATTTTGCCTTGCACGCTGCTGATGGCCACAATGTGGCCTTGTCTCCTCTTGATCATGGAGGGGAGAAGTGCTAGCAAAGGACAAAAAAGACCCATTCAGACAACAGTCCTGCCATTGCTGCTGTCAAGAATCAAAGCTTTCAGAGCACTCAGACATGCTGAAGGGAATTACAAGATCCCTGTTCAGAGGTTGTGATAGTGCTTGGGATGCCTCTGACTGAAGCTGTGTCTGCCTGAGACGTTCACCTGTGAGGAGATCCCTTGTGCCAGGGGCTGCACAAGGGCTGCTGTGGTGGCTCTGATCTGCCACAGGGTGAGCAGCAGGACTTGCTTTTTCTGCCACCAGAACATCTTCCCATTTCCTGCAGCTGACACGCTCCAGGCTGAGCTTTCTGTGTAACCACAGCTTCCTAGGAAAGCTGCAGCTCCACTGGAACCCCCACCAGGTTCTCCAGTGTCCTGTCAGTGCAGACAGGATAACTGGACCTCTTCCCAAGTTCCTGCCAGGCTAGAGTCAGGAGATGGAACCAGGTATCATCTCCAGTGGGGTACTTCCCTCACAGTCATGCCCAAGCACCTCCTCAGGCCTGCCCATAACCCCAAACCTCCCCTCTCACCCTGTGCTCTACCAGGCACAATGACAAACACAAGTGAAGCTGTGCTCAGTTGTGCAGCTCTGCACAGGCACCAGCCAAATCCCGTGGATCACAGGTACCTTTGGTGAGGGCTACGGGTCCAAAGTAATTCGTTTCCATCACTTTCTTATCCACATCCAGTCCTGTGTCCACGATTGTGCCTCGGAAGCTGATGCCAGCATTGTTAATCAGGATGTCCACGTGACCCACGGCCTTCAGGATCTCCTCAGCAGCATTCACCACAGCTTTGGTGTCCGAGAGGTCAAACACCGCAGTGTGAGGTTTGTGTGTCTGTGAATAAACTCAAGTTAGCAAAATACAGTTCAGTGCTGGATGTGCCAGCTCATGATGGGATTCCCCAGCTCTGGAAGCACAGGAGCAGGGCCATCCAGACCCTGTGCAACTACAGTGCAGCAGTTCCACGTGGCAGGAATTCATGACAGAAGCAGGCTATGCTCATCCTTCTCTGCTCCTGTAGCCTGGTCCTTATACCTGAGCCTAGGAAAGGGACAAGGGAGATCTTCCTCAAGTACTAAAGTTTCCTGTTGTTTTCTTAAGGGAAATGCATCTGAAAAAGGCAAAACGTAACCCATGTGTTTTCTGCAGAAGCCAGCAAAACCTTTCTTAGCCACTGTCAGCAGGCACAGACATAAAAAATAAAAGCCAACAGAAGGAAAGTCACTTTTCCAGATTCAGTGTATGAGGTGCAGGTGTAAGGGGTCTGGGCACTCTGCCCTCGTGTGCTTTCACTTCCCATTTTTAGCCAAGGACTCTTTCAGATGGCTTCTTTTTGTGGGGTTTTTACAAAGAATGACATGCCAGCTCCAGGTACTCCTGTATCAGCATCTATCCCTAACCACGGAGTTGCATTTTTCCTGTTGCTCAAGAGAACAACCCACAGGCAACTCTGTAACTTCTGCAACAAACCCAAGCAGAAATCCAGGCCATGTGAGCCCACAGGCCCGTCCTTGTGCCACACTCACGTTTTTGCGGTGATTCTTCACGGCACAAAGCTCCTGCACCAGCTCTTTGAGCTTCTCACTGTCTCTGCCACAGAGCACCAGCTTGGAGCCAGCTGCATGGAAAGCTTTGGCACATTCTGTGCAGGAAGCAAGGAGGAGAGAAAAGAAGGCATGTGAATACCAGACAAAGGACACATCCACATCAAACCTGGTGATAGCTAAAACTGTTTGCTGGCAGGGTCTGAGGTGGCTTTGTTACTGCTGTGTGATGGTCAGGCTGATTTGCAGCAAGGTCACAGCCACGTCCCGCTCTCCTGGGACTGTGACAGACACATGACAGTGGTGAGGCAGCTGCTGTGCTCACAGACACTGTGCTGGTTAGACAGTTATTGTGCTGTTTACACATCCTCCCCCTCAGATGGTCACATTTACCTGTGCCTCTTCATTTTTGACTTCATGCCCTTCCTAAGAGGGACCACAGTTACCTTGTGTGTGTCATCTAACACAGCAGGGCCTGGGCTTAGGAGCTGCAGTTTTAATGAACACCTCCAGAGGTTCTGGAAGCCTGAGATTTAATGGCTTCATCAGGGTGATTCTCTCCATTGGGGAAAGGCTGGAGAAGGGATGCCAGGCTATTGTCCTCCTAATTGCACCTCTGGGAGCCAGAGGGACAAACTGCTTGTTTGCACAAGGGATGACAGTGGATGGCAATGAACACACAGTAATTAGAGGTGGTCTGGTGTATTAGTAACTAGGAGTGAGGGGAGTTGTAAAACATCTTGTAAATGAGTCAATAAGGGAGGAAACTTCACTGTGCAGTGGTGGAAGTCTCTACACCCCACAGTACAGACAGAGCTCCAGCTCGAAGGTCTCTCCTGGAATACTAATTTCCTCTCTTCTTGATGAGAAGTACAAGATCCTTTAGCACTCCCACTCTTTGGTTGTGGCAGGCAGAGAGAACCAGTTCATCTCCTCTGGCCAGTTCCTGAACAGCCCTGTCCTTAGGGTCAAACTCACATGCAAAGGCAGCATCAATTAAAGCTCTATTTGTTCTATAAAGGTACTCATCCTAACAAAAGGCCTTGATAGCAGAGAGCACCTTGTCTTTCCTTCAAGCAGATTTTAAAGCAATTATAGAAAGCAGAATTAGAGAATGTAGCCACTGGAGCAAAACGTAAGTTGTAGCTGGAAAAAAAATACTCCCTGGTGTTAATAATGCCAAGAGTTTGACTTTGGAGTGGATGGATTTGTACCATGAGAGGAAAGGTACCTTAACTTGAGGGTGAGGGGCAGGGAGAAGGAGTGGAAAGTTTGGCAGAGCAGCTGGAAGTACAGCAGACATGAATGCAGAACACCAGTTCTGGGAGGTTTTAAAGAAACAATGGGGCTTCCTGGCTTTTTCAGGATTTAGGGAAAAGACCCCTGACAGCACAAGAACAGCATCTAATTCCTTGCTTTGATGAGCTCCAGTTTATACAGGATGGTTAAAGTTTTCTGTTACAAATGTTGAGATCTCCTTGCATCCAAATCTGCTCTGGCTGTGGTTGTAACTCGGGTGGCAGCCGCGTCTCCCAAAACTCGGATCGACAGGAACTTTCAGCTCATTACTGCTTTATTCCAAGAGCTGCTCCTGCCACAGCCCCCTGCTTGTCCTGCCCTCAGTGCCCTGCTTTGGGACCATACCTTTCCCCAGGCCAGAGGTGGCCCCTGTGATCAGCACCACTGCTTCCTGCAGGTAGGCTCGCATCCGCATCCACTGCAGCAGCCGGAACAGCGCGAAGATCCCCAAGCTGCCAAAAAGCAGCGGGATGATGACTGTGCTGGTGAAATCCATGAGCTTTCCTTTCTGAACTGTCTTCCTAGAGCCACAGGATGAAAGGAAAGAGATCATTTCACCGTGAAGAAAATGAGCAAAGGTTTGAAAACTATTTTGAGATTCTTTTTCTTAACCCTGCCTTAGACCACCAATAAAACACCAAGATACCTCTGTATCTTCAGCAGATTTCCTCATCCCTCCATTTAGGCTTTGGAAAGTTCACATCAGTACCCAATTTTAAGCATTTAAATAGTAATGTGAACATCCCAGCAGGACACTTGGCACTGCATCCTGTCAGCTGTCACATAACAAACTTGGGTTCAGGGATGCTGTTCCCATGTTTTGCCCTAAATTCACCCTCTTGTGTGGAAGTTCCTCAGAGCTGGGATATTTCTCCACATTCTTCTGAGTGTATAAAACTGCTCAGATTTCTCTAGAACAGCCAGTACCACAGTATCTACAAGCCAGAGATCAGTTACTGTGTATTATCCCAGATGGATATAGGCCAGTCTGTCTTTTGGAGGCTCCAGGTTTTTTCTCTGAGCCAGTTATTTGCTTAACACACTGAAATCTCATCCTGGAATTGGATTCTGATACCAAGGCATAGCCCTAATCTCCTTGCTAAGCCATTCCTTCAAAGGAGTAGTTTATGTGACAGCTTACTACGGGGCCAAAGAGCAAGTGGGACTTTGTGAAAAAGCCACTAATTTTCCCTCTGTATATCCCTGAGCTTTTACCAAAGCTCGGTGTAAGAGTAAAGTTAATTACAACCCCTGCCTGAAATCTTCTGGGCCACACGTAAAGTCAAAACCAAATATCAGTGTATTTTCCCTTCCCTTCTTCTTTCTTGCGCAGGCAGAGTTTGAACTCTTGCAGTCTGAACTGCAAGACAGGTCCTCAGTGGGAAGGTACTGGGAAATTCTGGGCACACCATTTGTGCTCCTTCAAACAAAAGGGCAGCATGAGAAGCAGAAAACAAGAGGTAACTACAATGCTAGGGCAGAATTCAGAGTCATTGAGTAGGACTGAGCTTTGAGCTGAGGGGATGGCACAGGCTCTGCATGCCATGGAACACAGCTAATGTGGAAAATGTCAGGCTCTTCCAGATATCCATCAGGGGCTTGGAAGGAATTCCTCAAATAGCTGCTCAGTGAACAGCTTGCTGAAATAGTAGTGAACTGAATAAAATAAGTATTTCTGGGGGTACAGCTGGAACACAATAAAATAACACATAAAGACAGCTCTAAATAAACTCAGCAAAGTCTGAAAACAAAACCATCAAGTTAGAACACAACTCTTCCTGGGGTCCTTTGGAGCTTCCCATTCCTGAACTGACTGGTGTGTGTATGAAGTCCTTCCTGGTGTGATCCACTGTGGATAATGCAGGGAGACATCCAGAACAGCAGCTCCCCTGGGCACAGGGAGCAGAAACCCAAAAGGAGGATTCAGCTCAGGCCATTGCAAAGCATCTTACTCCTCCACCCGGGTGCTGAGGGAGTGCACACAGGGTGTATTTTGTACTGGTTTGCAGCCAGGGACCAGTGTAGTTCCTCTGACATAAGAGAATGGATCATCCCTAAAATAATTCCTGGGAAAGAGATGTTTTGACACAAGGCCACTGGCCTTTTCAGGCTGGATGAGAAGGTTCTCCTGTCTGGTTCATGCTCAGCTGGTCATTGAAAGCAGCTGCCTTCTTTATGATTCCCCTTTTTTTGCTCTCTCAAAGGTCTCTTGAGATTCAGAACACGAGGTGTGGGCAGGGACAGCAGGTGCTGTGCTGACATTGGGCTTACAGGACATTCTGGAATAAAAAAAAAATCTTCAGCCCACGTTTGGGCCCTTTCATTATTTCCAAAGTGGGAGCTGACAGGTGCAGTGGCACTTCCTTCATGAGGCACTGGAAAAATCTGGCCCTGCTCTGGCTCTGGTTTCAGTGAAATGCAGGAGAAAAGGTAACTGGCAAGAGGGGGCTTTCCTGACACCTCTCCTAACTAAAGCACACTTTAAGATCTGAAAAATATTTCCAAGTCTTTTATTGAGTTTTTCTTTCCTTTTTCTCCATGTTATACACAGGAACTGGGCAGATTGTCCATCTCTGGCTGAGGGCTGCAGCAAGCCAAGAGCCCAGGCAGGAGCAACAACCTGCTCTGGCACAGGTAACTCCTCTGGGGAGGGGAAATATGGGATGGGGAAGAGAAGGGAGTGGAGAGAGAGAGAGAGAGAGAAGGATCTGCCAATCAGAGATGCAAATCCCTTTATATGAGGGCACGCAGATGCAGGACCTTCTTCCAAGGTGCTCAAATGGCCTCTAAAAAAACCCTCAAACCAAAGAAAATCTCAGTTCAGTCAGCCTTGAGAGAGAGGAGAAGCCGGCTGAATAAATTATCTAGGGGCAGAAGAACTTCTGTAGCACTTCAGACCTACAGCAACAAGTTCTGCTCTGATTTTGTGACTTGTTTCTATCCCAAGCCCAACTTTAGGTAACGCTCTGAAGTGGCCAAAGACACCCCAGAGCTGTGTCACATTAAAAACGTGGGTGAGGGTGGGGAACACGTGGGTTCCACACCTCATTTGAGATGAACTGACTATCTCAGGCCTCCAGCTCAAAGGTCTGAGACCCCACTACCACCTTTGTTCAGTAATTGGGGTGTTCACACTGGAAAAAGAAATCCCTGTTCTTTACAGGTAATGTTTATAAGAGCAGGTTTTCAGAATAAGAGGAGCCACTGCTCAGTAACTGGTGCAGATCACTGGTAATTCCCAGTTCTCCATCCCAAAAGGCAGGATTGGAACATGCAGGTTATCAGGGAGCAGAAATAAGAACACTGACAATGGGAGCAAATACAGGTGATTGGAAACTTTTTGAAGGCTTCCCATAGAATAAATCACATTTCTCCAACTAAATAAACCCAGAACTGTCCCCTTGAAACAAAACTGGACATTATCCTATAAAAGCCAGACAATGGTTCCTGAACAAACAAGGATATTAATTAATAAGGCCAAGAGTGCACTAAAGGCAGCAAAGATGAGGTCCTAAAAAGCAAACCCAGGTAACACTGCTTCTGCAGCTTCAGGCTCCCAGAATCACACTGTCCTTCACGGGACGAGTGGCAGCAGCTGGGATTCCCAAATCCAAAGGTTGGGGGGATAAAAGGAAGGGGGAAAAAAAAAAAAAATCTGGTTTTCCTAAGGAAAAAAGCACAGCCCCTCTAGGCTTGAGTGAGGACTTTAGTGTGAAGAAAGCACAATGTCCTACCTGAGAAAAGGGCTCACCTGCAGGGACTCTGAGCTGGGGGCTCCCTCTGCTCCCGGAGCACAACAGCCCCGACTTAACTTTGGAAATGGCAGCGGTCCAAGCAAACGTCCAATGCCAGCTCAGCCAAGGGCTGCCTCTAAAAACAAACCTTGGGAATACGGGCGCTGACCTTTCCAGTGGAGGGGGGGAATTTAACCCCCAGGCTGAAAAGACAGACGTGAACTCACACTTCTGAAACCAGGCAAACTCCTGAGGAGGAATGCAGGACCTGGACAGAGCTCCTCGTTCCAAAAGGAAGAAGAAAAACAACAACCCAAGTGGAATTCTCTGAAGAAATTTGCCACCCAGGCATTACCTGAAGCATCACCTAAGGAAACCCTTTGTTGCAGCCCAGCATTCAATGGATCCTGCCTAAGTTCTTCCATAATTGTTATGCAAGACAACAACTTCAACTCGTGGTGCAGCAAGAGGGAAAAAACACGTTTCCAGCACCCAAAAACCAGCCTGGACTTGAGAAATTATCTGTTCTTTCACCTGGTCTAGCGGAAGGTGCCCCTGTCCATGGCAGGAGGTAGAATGAGATGGGCTTGAAGGTCCCTTCCAACCCAAACCAGCCTAGGATTCTATTAAATCGCCTTCTCACTCATCTGCCTGCCACTCTCACCCAGTTACACACTGTAGTTCCACCCTCCCACGCGGAATTCCTCTATTGGTGTTTGGGACAGAAACAAAGGTGGCATGATTAGAAAACTGAAGCATTTGTTGTTCCAAAGAAAGCGTTTCGCAGACGTTTACCAAACCAAGAACCACCTAAACCTCCGTGAGAACATGACAGCTGGGCTGTCTCCCTGCTTTATCTATAATTAGCTATTTAATGTCAGTCCCAGCGGTGAACTCTGTCCTGGACAGCGCTGGGTGTCCCTGCGCGCACCAGCGCCGCGTTCCCACAACCGCTCCCGCACTTCCCAGCCCCGCGCCCCTCTCAGGGCCGCACCCGCAGCCCCCCGGCCCCTCGCGGGTGTCCCCTGTCCCTCCCTGTCCCCCCTGTCCCCACCGTCCCCACCTGGCCGCCGCCGTCACCATGGCCACCGCCGGAAGTGGCGGCACGGGGCACTTCCGCCCGGACCCGCTCCGCCCTGACGCCAACCGGAAGTCGCTTCCGGAGAGCGGCTGCCCTCACCAGTCCTCCCGCCTGTGCAGCCCGGCCGTGGAGCGGCGATGCCAACCAGGGGTTCCGCGCTCTCGGGGTTCCGTCCGGGGTGGGCATTGCTCTGAGTCCCAGAATCCCAAATTCCCAAAGGGATCAGGGTGGAAGGACCACCGTGGGGCATCTGGCTCAGCCTCCCTGCTCAGCAGGGCCATCCCAGAGCACGGCACAGGATCGCATCCAGACAGCTCTGGAATGTCCCCACTGAGGGCGACTCCACACCGTCCCTGCTCTCTGTGCAGGCCTCGGGCACTGCACTGGGAAGTTTTTCGTGTCCAGGTGGAACTTCCTGGGCATCGGTTTGTGTCCTTTCCTCTTGTCCCATTGCTGGGCCCCACGGAGCAGCTCCTGGTCCATCTCTGCCCCCTCCCTGCACATCCTGAATTCCCATCTGCAGTGGTCACTGTTTCACGCGCTCATTGCTGATTTCACCGACCTACATTCTGTCCTCTTTGGTATCTCCACATGAAAACGGAAGATGCAATCACAGAATAAGCTCAGCTGGAAGGGACCCACGCAGGTCATCGAGTCCAGCTCCTGGCCCTGCACAGAACACCCCCAAAATCCCACCCTGTGCCTGAGAGCGACATTGGCACAGGACAGGACTCTGCGCAAGGTGTGACTGTGAGGAACAACAGAAAACTTCTGCAGGACAAAAGAGGCATTTCTGCAGAGCCTCTTTCAAATCCATGATGGGGGAAAACCTGGTTTCTCTGATTTTAATTTCTGCAGAGCCTCTTTCAAATCCATGATGGGGGAAAACCTGGTTTCTCTGATTTTAATTTCTGCAGAGCCTCTTTCAAATCCATGATGGGGGAAAACCTGGTTTCTCTGATTTTAACTTCTGCAGAGCCTCTTTCAAATCCGTGATGGGGGAAAACCTGGTTTCTCTGATTTTAATTTCTGCAGAGCCTCTTTCAAATCCGTGATGGGGGAAAACCCGGTTTCTCTGATTTTCCATGAGCTCTGTGCAGAAATGGGGCCTGAACGTGCTGCAGGTCGTGCAGCTTTAAACCTCCTCGCTCAGGTGCTGGCACTGCTCAGGGCCATAGAGCGTTGCCAGGCTGTGGCACAAACCCGACTCCAGAGATCTCAAATGCCCAAAGTCCAAATGTGTTGGAGCTCTTGCCCTGAGGAAGGGAAGGAAAGGCACAGGGAGCTTCTCCACCTCTTTGTGAAGGTGTTTGTGAGCAGAAGGCACATTTACAGAGGCAGTCAGAGGTATTTAGGTGTTTTCCAAGGGCAGTTAATCCCAGATGTCTTTCCTATGAACAGCAGCGAGATAAAGGACAGCAGCTCTTTGAAAGATGGTTTTATCATAAATTTTTATGGTAACTTTTTTCTGCTCCTTTCTTCGAATAAGGAAAACACTGCAATTAATTCAAAGCTTCAGCACCAGTTCATCATTAGTAAGGGATCAATATTTCAGGGAAAAAAAGAGAAAATAATTCAAAATCTTCCTAAAAATTACCGTCTGAAAGGAAGGATGATAATGCACTTTTTGGACTTCAGGGACAATATGGAATGAAATGGGAGAATCAATAACTTTATTTACACAAATGAAATCGAAAAATAAAACCCAGAAGAAGGCAGTTTATGTCATGGCAGCCTTACTGGGAGCTGCAGTTGGTTCAGTCTCCTGAAAATCAGAGCCGGAAAAAGCCATTTCAGTCCTTCTTTCCCACCCAAGCGGGGCAGGAAGAGCTGTACCCAATGCACAGGGCAGCAGTTATCTGAGAGCTCTGCCCAAGCTGCTCTGGTCATTCACCTGCTGTCTCCCAGGTGTTTATTTTAACAGGAATGGTCTGTCCCCAGTCTGGCAGGTGCTGGCAGAGTTGATTGAAACCAAGTGCCCAGCGAGTCGCACAGCAAAGGGTCAGACTGGAGCTGCAACTGGAGAGGGAAAGTCAGTGAAGTAAAACTTGACTTTGTTGCTTTGATTGGGATCCCATTTTCTTAGGTTAATCTAATGTAATTAGCAACAAATTCACCTCTGATTTAAACCTGCTTATTGACACATCACACACTGGATGGGGATTAGATGATTTACTTATGTCAACACGTCTTTGTTCTCAGAACCATTAGTGGAGAATCTACCCCAAATCTAGGACTGGTTTTGGAGACTGTGCAAGCCCCAGCTGGTAAATGTTGGCATAATCTAAAACTATGCTTGTTGTTTTTATGAGCACTCAAATCTCTCCTCTTTTCTCTCTCATTTTGTCAGGCCACAACAGCACAGGGCTGGAATCCTTTTAGCATGTTAACACTTCCTTGACAAACATCCTGCTGTTCTGTCGCTGCCCTCTTGCCGTGCAGGAGCTCTTTTTTGAGGGGCAGAAAAGAAAAAAAATCTCCAAACTCAAGGATTCGAGTTTGCACTTGTGTTTGGTGACATCTGCTTTACTGCATCGCTGAGTGCAGATCTGCAGCCTTTTAACCCTAGTCTCTAGGGCAGCAATTTTGTGCCCCAGTTCTTGTGGGCTCTTACTTGTCACCTTTTTTTTTCAAGGAGTGTAAGGTATAGCTTCTCGCTGTAAGAAAAGCTTTGGTTGCTTCCCCTAAGAGCAAAGAGCTGGGCAGAAATCCCCACAGGGTAACAAAACCCTTCCCCAGGGAAAACATCCTTGAACTACTTTGAACTGAGAGCTCCCAGTTTCACAGTGCCTTTGGGTGGAAGATGGAAATGTTCAAAGGGCTGTGGCAGGATTGAAGATTTTCTCGTCTCAGCCTCTCATACAAGGCTGCAGACTCTCGTCCTCCCCTCCCTGCTCCCATAATTGGGTTTACAGGAGTGAATGAAAACATTCTAGGGTGGTAGGGGAAGAAAAATCAGACCTAGAATGGAAAACAGAAAAATAAGAGTTTCTCAAGGCCTTTCCAAGTCTTTGCCCCTGCAGCTCTTTGCAGATTTGTCTGTGTCCCTTCCAGACCCAAGAAGATGGTCTTAACTTTTGCCCCAGTTATAGTTCTCGTTTGGAACTGGGCTCTGACTCAAGGACATCAAACTCCTTTCAGAGAACTCTTTCTGGACACTTGGTCACTACTTCTCTCAGCTCTTGTCTCTGGGAAAATTTTGCTGCAGGTTCAGTTCATTGCAGTTCAGTTTTTTTCCACCACCTGAGTATTATTTTTCTTTTCCAGCTATTTTCTATAAGGTTTGTTTGTAATTGCTGTCTCCTCCAGAGCCTGCACTGCAGCATTTCCAAGCTCAGTGTGAGAACAGAGTAGACTTAGTGAAACTGCATTTCTGATATGTGATCGTGCTGCAAATCCCCAATCCTTGCGGATAACCCAAAAGCTGGGGAAGAGGGAGAAGGAGCAATATCCTCCTCTCCTGCTGCAGCTAAAGATCCCCACACTCCCCAATCATTTTAATGGAGCTGCATGCTTCCAGGGGAGAGAGTGATGTTTTGTCACATGCAGAAATGGCAAAGCTGAGGTACCATTTCCATAAAAAGATGTTAATTGTGGTTGTTTTAATTGCTGAGGGGACAGTTCAGGCCCACTGTACGGAAATATTTCCTACCTGCAGCTTCTCTGCTCTCAGGATCTCCAACCCTGCCCTTCCCTGCTACCCTCCCTTCTTGGTGTGGAGTGGGAAGAGCAGGTGAGGGCTGAGGGCTGGGCCCCCGAGAGCTGCAAAGCTGCAGGCACATCTGCAGAGGAGTGGAGAGCCCACCCCTCTCCTGGGTCTTGGTGGGTCAGGAAGGAGTTAAATGACAACAGAGGGAGAGGCTGTGCTATTGTTCAGGCATCCCTGGGCCCAGGGTGGCTGATCTCTATTCCCGGATCTGCCTCTGGCTTCCTGCACGACCTTGGACCGCTCACTTACCTTTTCTTTTCCTTAGCTCCCAAACTACAACATGGAAATCCTTCTCTTCCTGTGGTGCCTCGTTCCCTGCGGGTTTCAGGGAGGGCTGAGGTGCTCTGGTGGGAGATGAGGGGAGGAGAGGAACGCCTTTCCACTGGGAAAGATTTAAGGAGAGGGCAGCAGTTCTGAGGGCATGTTCCTTGTTCGTTCAGGTCCTGTGTGTATTTGGGTGATATTTGGGGGTTTTTAGCAGCAAACCTGTGGTGAAAGGCAAATGTTGGTGCAGCTGCCCAGAGCGCTGCCAGCTGCAAGGAGCCTGCTCTTCACTAGGTGGTGCTTTGATCAAAGATTTGGATAACCGCAGTTCTTTCTGCACAGAATTTCCTAATTTTTCTTCCCCGGTCTCCATTCCTGCCCCTCTTTCTGTGCTTTAACACCACGGGGGACACTTAATGATGCTGGATATCGAACAAGGCTAATCTGTTGTACTGCAGGCTCCAGGCACCCACCAGCCCGCCGGGCTCCCGGGCTTTGGGGTTTGAAGTGTGGATCAGTGCTGCTGGGCTGTGGCAGAGAATTGAATTCTTTCCGTGTTTTCTATTCCCATAAGGAAAAGGCTTCAAAGAGCAGGTCCCCTCCCCCTCTCTGCTGGTGAAGGGCATTTAGGGAAGCTGGGAAAGAAATCCAGCCCTGACAGACGCATTTATTTAACAAACTAGTGCCTTTCCCTACCTTAGCAGAAGACTGGGTGTTTTTTAAAAAGGAGATTGCTGCTTTTATATCCATGTTTGTATTCAGGAGATGGTTACCTAGCCAAGGTCATTGCAGCTGCATGCCAGGATCGAGCAGCGAAGTCATCCTCCTCTTCCTTGAACGAGCACTGCTTTCAGCGGGGCTCCCCCCATGCAAAAAATGGGAATTAGGCTCGGATCTGGCCAGCGCAAGGTCCCAAGCTGCTGCCGGGCAGAGAAAGCCACAGGAAGAGCGTTCCCCTTTTCCAACGGCAGCAGAGATGAATGAAGCTGTAATCAAACATTTCCTGTGCAGACATGCACGGGGCTGGGCTGGGCTGTGACAGCCTGTTCCCGGCACTCCAATCCGGCACACACAGGGAGAACCAGGGGCTGGGCCCCCGCCACGTCTCCCTGAGGCCGTCGCCTCCCTGGGGATGGTCCCTGCAGCCTGGTGTCCCCAGCGCCCCGGTGCCAGGCTGTGTGCCCGTGCCCGCCGGGTTCCATCGCGTCCGGCTCCCTCCCCGTGCGGTTTGGGAACCGTTAATGAACGGGGCTGGGGCCGGGGCTGGGG
>VWPU01012588.1:0-19508 GCA_013398955.1 Callaeas wilsoni
AGCAGTCACTGGTTTGAGCTGGTTTAACTGCCCCCCACACTTCCACCCATAACAGATAAGGAACGTTCCAAGGATAATTTGCAGTGCCAGCACAGCAACATTTCCCATCTCTTGTAGTTGTCACAAGGCAGCAGGGCAGTCAGAAGTCGCTTAAACTCACTGGAATCCATGGAAAAAACACTTCTGGAATTCCAGGTTGTCCTTACCAAGTTGAGAGTCCCCAGCATGACATTCAAAGTGTTCATCTCTGGCTTGACCAGCTGCTGACGGTTTATTTTCACCTTCACACAGTAACTGAAGAGTTTTAACAGCACCTACAAAAGACAGTGAGGGGATTCTCTGTGGTACCTTCACAATGAGAGGGGACTCTGCTGAAACTAAAAGCACCCAATAGTACACCTGATCTCCAGACTTGTGGGGTACAGCACACCCCAGATTTTTACAGCAGTACACACCTTAGCACAGCTTTGGTTTTCAGGTAAGGCCAAGGCAGAAAACACTCTAGAGAGACAGGACTTAGTCTTACCAACTCCTCAGCTTCTACACACTTCAAGTTCTGTAAGGAATCGTTAACCAAGAGGAAGGGCAGAGGGAAAGAACTGCTCCAGCTCAAGGGAGATTGTCTGAGCCTCAGGATCTGTGGCATTCCCCACCCCGTAACTCCTGACCCCAGAGCCAAAGGGAGACTCACGGTTAAGAGGTGCCGGCCCTGCTTGAAGTCCTTGATCCCAGTCAGTCTGTTGAGCATGCACTCCAGGCCTCCACACGGGGCCATCACCCCTGCCATCTTATACACTTCTTCCTCATCCTCCTCCTCATCTGCAGGACAGACACGGGTGCTGAGCACAGGAGCAGCCACAGCCGCTCTTGCAGCAGAAGCAGAAACGGAGAGCAGAGCAGCACACGATTTACCAGCAATTCAAGTCACTTCAGTGGTATTGAATTTGAAAAGAATTAAGAGCAGGAATATGAAGAAGGGCTGGGCAGAATGGTCTCCATGCCATGCGAGCGCTCACATTTGAAGCACAGCTTTAAAGCGCTGTTAAAATCCTCCTTCACTCGAGGTGAAGCAGGTAAATGCAGCAAAAGCAACGTCAATCAACTTTAAGCTCACTGCTGTGAGGATAATAATGTCATTGCTCTGCAGCAAACCTCAGATTTCCAATCTAATCCCAGCTTTCAGCAGACAAATGCATTACCAGTCGTGGAGTCGAGGGACTCGATGAATTCCTCCGTCGCATCTCCCAGCAACCCCCGCATGCGGTAAATGATCCTCATGGGCTCCCCCTGCAAGAGCAGAGCTTTTTATTAACTCTGTCCCTGGGCACTTACACCCAAGCCTGGTTCTGGTTTCAGTGTGTGCAGACACTCCAGGCCCAGCTCTCCCTCGTGCTGTTCCACGTGAGGATGGTAGCACAGGGAAATCTTTCACTTCCTCATTCTCCCCTTCCTGAGATGAATTAAAAACAACAGCAGAGCCACCTGCGAAAACATCAACAACTCATCCCTTGGTCTGTCCAGCTTTTCTTGGCATTGCCAATTAATTGACAGACTGGTAATAAACAGTCTCTTCCTCCTTCCATCTCCTCCAGGTTTCCTTTAGCACCAGTGAAAGACGGAGCCAAGGAAAACGGCTCCATCTGCGGAAGAACACCTGCCTTCCATGGCAACCCTTCCTCCGAGGGTATGGCACAGCATACCTGGGAAATACAGGGACTAGGCACAGCCCAGGAAACGAAGCAGGACAGGCTAATGGGCTGAATGCTTTCAAACAGATAAAATCTGCAGTGATGGCAGATGGAAGAGGAATAAAAGGCAATTTAATGAGCTTTCGCTACGACAGTGCATCACTGAAATGATACAGCCAAAAAAGCTGTGCTTTCACCCTGAGAAAGGGACAGTTTTCCAGATGCATTTCCAGCTGGAAATACTGACAGCACATCATGGAACTTTCCATTTTTAATCCATAGGTCTGAATAAAAAGCAGAAAAGAAAAATCCCAGATTTGGGAGCAGGAGACCTTGCAAGAGAAAACCTGTCAGGGATCGTGCTAAGCCTAATGTGGAATAAGCAGTGCTTAATGTCACAGCAAATACATAAGCACAGGGAAAGCCCCGGGGGGAAGATCTGCTCAAAGGCCACGCTGGCGACCAGCAATTAACACCACAGGGGCCCTGGTAAAACGGCAGATGAACAAAAAAAGCCACTGAGAGACAAGGGAAACAAAAAGGGGCCTGAGGTTGCGTTTCTTGTGCGCCTGTCGCTCCCAGGGAACGGAGCTGCGGCTCCAGGAGGTGCTCACAAAGGAAGACAGATGAAAGCTGTTCATCCACAGGAATGCTGAGCAAACTCTGCCCTCCACCATCGGAGCTGCTTCCCGGCAGAGCTGCACGCAGGCTCAGCCCTGCATCCCACGGGAACAGCTCCTCGCTGCTCCCAGGGGCAGCACAGAGATCATTTCCACCAGAGACTGGATCAGAATTCAAATCAGAACTCACAGATTAACGCCAGCACCTCGCTTCCCTTTCCAAGCTGGTACCTTGCTAAAAAAATTATCACTGTCACGAGGTTTGGGCTTGATTTTGCAGTACTGAAGGCTTTGTTACTGAAATAAAGCTTAATGAGACCCATTTTATCATCATTCACTGCTAACTGGCACTCTGTTTGAATTCTTCCCACAAGTGGTTTCAGGAAACTGAGGTTTCAAAGGTGATTTGAGGCCAGGAGGAAATGAGGAATGACCAAGAAATGCTGGGCAAATCGGTCTTGTTTTATGATCTCAAGTGCCTCTGAAAAAGTATTTGTAGTGGGCAAGATTGAGCCTGATGGTCTCAGTGGGAGTTTATTTTAGTGGCTACAGAGAAAGAAGGGACCAGCTTGGCCTGGACCGCGTCCACCTCTGGAACAAGCTCAGTATGACGTGGAGGGCTGGACCCTGAGGACTGCTGGGTGCATTTCTTCCTGTGAAAAACACACAACCCACTACTGGGAGCAAACTGGGAGGATGAACGTGGCAGGTGCCTGAGGTCCTGATGAAAACACGGGAGCAGAAGTGCAAACATGGAGAACCATTGGACGTTCTGTGCATAAATAACGTGGGCTCAGCCCCGAAGCGCAGGCTGTTGGAGCAATCTGCTGTCCCTGTGTGTACACACACGTGGAGCTGTCGTGTGCAGATGGAGTGTGAAATGTGCTCTGAAAGGCACTGACAACGTTCAGCTCTCTCCCCCAGGGAACGCAGGGAAGTTTGTTCCTCGGGAAGAGTCCCATGTGACACAGGACACAGCTCACCTGGGGCAGTGCTCTGCGATCGCTCACGTTGCAGGGCTGTGCACAATCTGTCCTAACACAGCACCAAAAGGTGCTGAGCAGTTACACCCACTAAATTATATGCCAGGAGATAAATCCTGACTCGTGTGATTTTGATTTATATGCCAGGAGATAAATCCTGACTCATGTGATTTTGATTTATATGCCAAGAGATAAATCCTGACTCGTGTGATTTTGAGTTAAATGCCAGGAGATAAATCCTGACTCGTGTGTTTTTGATTTTTCCCTGTTTTTTTTTTGTTGTTGTTGTTGATGTGAAGGACAGGTGCTCTGTGCTGTTAACATGTACAAAGGTAACACACACCTCGTTTGTGGGACACCACACCTTCTTGTAGACCTCAGCCACAGGCAGATCCAGACTGATGATCTTATTGTTCACCAAAAGCTGAAAGGGAAAGAAGAACAAGTCAAGAACAAGCTCAGGTTGTTGCAATACCACCCCAGTAATCACCAGCTGCCCAAAACCAGCACCCCACAGGTCTGTGCAAGAAATCCCCACAAGAAATTCTCACCTCCATGCCACTGTCATCCTCCAGCAGAGCCACCAGGTCACAGTCCTGGCAGATCTTGTTCTTGATGTCCCTCATGAGAGGCCCGATGCCAGGCTCGTTACTGCTGTAGGGATTCCCCGGCATCCTGCCCTGCAGGAAGTCTTCCTGCTGGGGATCTTTCTCCAGAGTGACAAAGAACTCGGTGACTTCATTCTCCTCCTAAAGAGCAGCAGCACAGGCAGAGTGAGTAAGTTTTCCCCTAACCACGCTCCCATTCCTGCATTTTTATGGCAGGATGTCCTTAAACCTTCCTCTACTGATGCACCTGCTGTACATGCCACCCTCAGAGGGTGGCCAGGATCATTCCGTACCCAAATTCCCCAGGGAAGCTGAACAGTGACCCCCCAGATGGGATACTCTGGGCTGCAGTGGGCTACAGGTCTGCACTGGCTGATGGTAAATCGTGCCTGCAGACACTGCTGTTCCTGGGAAAAAGGAACCGGATTTAGGGTTCCTTGAGGTGGTTGGTGGGGATTCTCCCCCTCTATCCTGAGACTCCACCTGAAGCACTGCACACAGGTCTGTGGCCACTCAACAAAAAAAGAAAGTGAAACTGCTGGAGCAAGTGCAGGGGAGGCCATGGAGTTGCTCAGGGGATTGGAGCACTTCCCCTATGGAGACAGGCTGGGAGAGCTGGGAATGCTCAGCCTGGAGAAGAGAAGGTTGTGTGGAGACCCCACAACACCCTCCATGGTCTGAAGGGACTACAGGGAAGCCAGAGAGGGACTGGAGTGACGGGACAAGGGGGAATGAATGAGGGGAAGTTTGGGGCAGATATTGGGAAGGAATTCCTGGCTGGGAGGGCGGGGCGGCCCTGGCACAGGCTGCCCAGAGCGGCTGTGGCTGCCCCGCGATCCCTGGCAGTGCCCAAGCCCAGGCTGGACGGGGCTGGGATGGTGGAAGGTGTCCCTGCCGTGGCAGAGGGTGGCACTGGACAGCCTTTAAGGCCCTTCCCAGAGCTCTGCCCAGGCAGCGTGACCCTGCCCCACTCACAGGGTAGATGATGCTGCAGAGCCTCTCGAAGATGAACACCGGCGTCCGGTAGTCGTCGAGGCTGTACCGCTTGGCAGTCTCGATGCACACGGCCATGAACGCCTTGGTCTCGGACTCTGTGCCTGCCAAGAAAAGGAAGCTTTAAAATGGGCACTGGAGTCAATTTTACAGGTTGCACTGGAACTCAGCACACGCAGTAAATCCTTCTGCAGACAGCCCCACGCTTTGGTGCTCTCCTCTTTTGCGAATCCACTCTGTGAAAGATGGAAGGCATTTATTGGTGGGGTTGCTAGGAAAGCCCTCTGCATGGCTGGGCTGCAGTAAAACAGCCCCATAAAAAGGAGGAGGCTGAGATTCCTGGAAAATAAGAGGTGACTAGGAATGCTATTCAACCTCTCTGTGCCAACAGGAAATACTGGAAACCATAAGCCCCCCTGATTACAGCAGCCATTCAGAAAAGTTCTTTGTGTGGCCGTTCTGCTTTTCCATCTCGGTTGAGCCAAAGGCTGGATTTATGGAACAGAGGTGGTTTTACCTGTTGTCATGTCCTCCAGCATCTCCAGCAGCATGTCCTGGGTCTCATCAATCAGCTTTGTCCTCTGCACCACCAGCTTCCTCAGGCACAGGTACCCATTGAGCACCGTGCCCACCAGCCGGCTCTTGAAGTGCCTCTTGATGGACTCCACCTCCACGAAGGAAGAGAGAAGACCTAGAAAGCCACAAAAATTCGGGAGGTGGGAGAGAATCTGATTTCTAAGTTTCATAGCAGCAAATAGGGCACAGTATGATAAAAATGGCTTGTTCCAACTCCCATCAGTCTGTGGTTTAAAGCTCACTCCTGTCAACTGAGTGGCTGGAGGCAAAAGCCTTGGCCTGGCTTGTAAATTGTAACATATGCAAGAATAGTTTGGGAATGAGGAAAGGGCCTAGGGAGTTTCCTGCATGCTTGATACAAAATTCTGCACTCTTTGGCATCTTTTCTGTCACAAGCTGTTCCAAAAGCAGATGATTGCTCCTCTCCTAATACTTTTAATACCTCTGATGATGTGAAATGACTTATCAGTGACATCACCAAGCTGGTCACTCCCGCAGTAAAGTAAAGAATCAGCAAACACAAGGATTCTTTCCCATGACACATGGATCAACATGCTGCTTCTTGCAAGAAGCTAAGCTTTATGAATTCACCCACTGATGTCTGAAGAATGTGAAAGAGGATACGAAAAACAATGACCTGGTTAATAAGGTATTTCTATTTCCAACAAATTTTTGTAAAAAGGTATACACCCTAGAAGATGAAAAAAGGCTCCCATAGAACAGGGAGGCAGGAACAACAGGCAGGAATAAAGCAGCAGTGTTTACAGTGGTGCCAGGGATTGTACTGTGTAATAAAGTGAAATGATGAAGCTTGCCTGGTATGTCACCATGGTTCAGCTAAAAACTCTTACTGACCCCAAAAAATATGGAAAAATCCATTTAGAGATTAAGTGCTAAATCAATGGCAAAAATCCAGTGCTGACAATGGCAACATAACAGAGTGAGATCTCTCCAAAATTCTGCCACAGGCTGTTAGAGAACAACGGTCACCCCAGCTCCAACCCTGCTGCAGGACCACTGAATACCTGTGAGACTCTTCAGGGCATATCCCTGCTGCAAATCCGTGCTGAGTGTTGCTTCCTCCAAGGCCAGCAAACGAGCTATTTCCTGCAAATAATGAACAAGCCTGTTAGGCCAAGCCCCTGCAACGCCAACAACGCTGGAGTGTCTCACACGGGGTGCAAAGGAACCCAGCACAGAAACGGAGCCAGGCACAGAGAAAGCACAACTGCAACAGCGGGGAGGGAAGGGGGAAAGGAGAGGCAAAGTGCCACAAAGATCCCCCTCATTTTCTCCCTGCGCCTTCCTGCTACCACTGCTTGGCTCTGGTGGCCCTCCAGGAGGACTCAAGGCCACCGCTGACCCGGAGAGTGTCACCTGCCTCTTTGGAGAGCAGCAGCGATCCCCACAGGAGACTCCCACCGCTCTGAACACTGCGAACTCCGTGTGCTGCTCCTCCAACAGCCTGTAATCCCCACTCCAGCAATGGCAGCACATCTGATCCTTCCCTGTCCCTAAGGGCTCTCCGAGTCCAGTCTGGGAGCTGGACAACAGCTTCCAGCTCTGACCTGGTGCCAAGGCAGTGCAGCAGTATTTATAATCCCAGAGCAGTTAATGAAAGTGCTGAGGAATTCTCCAGCTGGGGCTAAAACCCCCGTGGCTCCCTCTGTTCAGAGGTAACAGCACTCAAGTGTGAACTGGAGAACCCTGGCAGGGTCAGCAACAGGGCACTGAACAATGGGATGGAATTGCAAAGGAAAAAATGAGCCAAGCTAACAGGCCATTTCCTGGACACGAATGCATACCTTAGTGATGAGGCTGCCAATGTAGGGCAGAACCCCCCTGGCTGCCAGGTAGACCTTCCAGTGGGCAGGTTTGATGAGTTTCTGATACAGGGCCAGGTACTCGGCAGCACACTCACCAGCAATGCTCAGCTCATCCAGGTAGCTGCGAAAGAGAAACACAGGCTGACAACCCCTGCACAGCAACAAAAGGCATTCCAGCTTAAGGACACCGTGGAAAGAAAGAAAAAGCCTCCAGAAACCCATCCTCCCTGTTGTCCTTGCTAACAGCGTCGCTGATATTCACTACTTGCTGGCTAAATTTGTATTTGTCCCAAAAAGGACTTGGCTGTGCTATCAGCATGAGCTGAGGGAAGTTATGTCCCAGGACTTGGAAGAGATTTCACCATGTTACTCTGCTGTTGAAGAGGCAGGGGAAATGTTGGCCATGCAGCTGAACACCAGAGCCTTACTTCTGGAAAAAGTGCAGACTGTGACAGCTCATTGCCAGGCAGCAAACCCCAGGTCTCCCTAAATCTATACCCTCCCAGCTAATTAAGTTAAAAAATCCAGCTCGAAAAGACCCCTGAACTGGAGATAAGCAAGGGACAGGTATGAGAAAAGCTGCAAGAAGGGAGAGATTCTCATGGGAACTGAAGACAAATACTCGTGGAGCTGCCAGGTGTGGCAGCACAGGAATACCTGGTGAGGAGATCGAGGACCTGCTGCTTCCTGCTGGGGATGGTGGCCAGGGCCTCCACGATGGTGCAGGCAGCCTGCCTGGCAGCCTGGGTGGCAGGAGTGAAGAGCACCTGGGGCAGGGGCAGCAAGAGCCAGGTCAGACCGATGGGCACAGACGAACAGCTCACAAAAAGGCACAACACTGGGGCTGTGGGGTGACCCGGTGGCAGCGTTTTCCTGTTCTCCCAACGCTTGGTTGTGGGACAATTCCTGCTTTGCTCAGCACCAAAGTGTTTAAAGAGGGCATGGTGTGGGTGATCTGCTAATCCACACACCACAGCTTTGCTCCAGGTCCCTCAGAAGTGCAGCTCACTGGGCAGGTAGGAGCAGCAAGGCTCAGAGTTTAGGAACACACACTCCTGAACAGAGTTTAGAACACAAACACACCAAGGCTCAGAGTTTAGGAGCACACACAGAGTTTAGGAACACACACACACCAAGGCTCAGAGTTTAGGAGCACACACAGAGTTTAGGAACACACATTCCTGAACAGAGTTTAGGAACACACACACACCAAGGCTGAGAGTTTAGGAGCACACACAGACTCCCAGATAAACGCTTGATGCAGCATTTCTAAAGGAACACAGCTGCAAACCTGACTTGGAATTAGAGGCAGCGAGTCCCAGCCTCCCCAAACACCCCTGCACAGGAACTGCAGCAATCCACCCACACTGTGTGACTGAGCCCCAGGGCTCTCCCCACCTTTACCTGTCGCAGCCAATTGTTGTGTCCCAGCTTGAGATCCAGAGGACAAGTTCTCTTCCCACGCCGACTCATGAACTGCTTCCACTTCCAGACGTATTTTTCTGACAAGTAGAGCTGGTGAAGCTCAGCTTTGCTGGGAGTTTTCCCGTTGGCATCGACACCTGCAATATTGAGCAGAGCCCAAGAGAACTGTCAGCAGTCGTGAACTGCAAAGTGCCAGAGTATTTTTGTCTTGTTCCTGCAACTCGCCAAACTCCAGCTGGGAAACTGAGGGCTTCCCACCTCCTTCTGCTGCCATTTTCACTCCTGTGTGGAGCCATGCTCAATTCCAAGCCTCATGCAAATCCCAGAGCCTCTCTCAAGGAATTCCATCAGCTTTCCAGCTGGCTCGTATCAATTTAAATAAGCAACAAGTTTCATTATTTACAGCCCCTGATTCTCTTCGGGCCCAGAGCATTTTCTGCTTAGGGTTTGAGGCACACAGCCTGGAAAAGTCAGTGCTACACNCCCTAGGAGAAGTGTGAGCACTGTTCAATTACTTTATAGAACTAGAATATATAAATGGTATTGTAAATTTAATAAATAATTCATTCCTCGCTCTGACTCCTGCCTCGCTGCATCTCTGAACCCCTGCTTGGAAGCCCACACTACAACTCTAAGGACTAAATGTGAGGATGGTATCAGGTGTCATGGGACAGGAGCCAACACAGCTCCACAGAAGCACACTCCTTGTTGAACCTGGGGGGACACACTCATTCCTGCACAGAACTGCACCAGCTCACGGGCACAGGGGTTACCTCTGGCAGGGAGACACTTCTTCCAAGCCTCGTACGATGCCTTGGGGTCCCTCTTGAGCCACAGCTGAGCCTGTGCATGGATTTCATTGCTGTAAGGCTTCACAGTGGTGAGAGCGTCCATGGGCACATCCTACCAAATAAAAAAGCTCTGTGATTCTTCAGAAAGCCACAGTCTGCTCCCAAAGAGCAGCTCCTGGGGTGAATCACTGGGGCTGGGCCATGAAGAGGCAAATGCAGCTCTTGGACAGCAGCAGGGTAATACAGTGTCTGTTAATGGTGAACAAAGAGACATATTCCAGTTCCTCCTGAAATATCAGTAAACTCATCTCTGACATGCATCTGTGATTATCAGACAGATCAAAGCAGAAAAATATCTTCTCTCCTGCAAATCTAATCCTAAATTACAATCGACAGCAGCCAATCAACATATTTTTGTGAGAACTGTAGCTCTGTACTTAAAAATCTGAGTCAGAAGTACTTGATTCTATCAAATTTAGGTACTTGATTCTACAAAGCTGCTGAAAGCACCAAAAGCCTGCTCAAAATAACCAAGCTATGGCTTTCAAGCAGCTCTTTCCCCACGCCTCAGATCTGAGGGGAAAAGAGCAAAGCCTGAACAGCAGTGGTCAAAGTCACCAACACCCAGTGAAAAATAAGAAGTAGTCACCTGTAATTTGCAGTGTGTCAAGACCAGAGTCACAGGGCTTGTGCTTCCCTAGGAACAGTGACCAGGAAGAGCAAGTCCTGGCTTCCTCACTAACCAATTCCCCACTGAGATCAGTGTGCCAGACTTCAATCAGCAAATTCTCAGTGTCTTGCTCAGCCTCTAAGGCAGTACCTTGTTTTTCTTGCTGGTTGGGGCAGGCGGCTTGATGAGCTTCTGCAGGATGCGCAGGCACATGAGGGTGATGTTTTCAACAACCACCGGGGTCTTGATGTTCACTGCCATCAGGAAGAGGCTGAGAGCTGAAAGACAGACAGGGACGTTCATCATCCTGCGAGAGCTGCAGACAGGACCCACCTCCACAGCTCTGTGCAGCACCTGAAAGGGGCTTAGAGGTGGGAATCCTCCTGCATTTCCTGGCCCTGGGCACAGCGCTGTGAACGGAGCTGTGGCCCTTTGGGCTGTGTGAACTCACCGCAGCGCAGCCGGAGCTCCCAGCAGCTGTCCTCCTTGGAGATGGAGTCTGTCAGCAGCAGCATTTCGTACTGGAGGCTGCTCGCCTGCAACACACACAGCGCTCGAGCTCTCGGGGGTGCCCCACTCCTTTCTGCCTTCCTATCTTTAATAAACTCATGGATCTAAGTTAATTTAATGCCATGCACACTCGGGGTGACTGGTAACCAGCTGGAGAGGTACAAGCAAAACCTCGGGAACTGCCCGAGGAAACTTCAGCAGGTACCTGTACACAAAATTTTGTGCTTTACTCTGACATTTATGTCATTTCCTATCAAGACTCAATTTTTTTTCTTACAAACAGACCGTAAGAGAGAAGATGCAATGATTAGAATACACCAGCAGTGCAGAGGGGCAGAACAAAGAAACAGGAAAACACTGGCGTGTCTCACCAAGTCTGGATTTGCCCAGTGTCCCTTCAGAGCTGCAGAAACCTTCCCAATGATCAAGTCATTCATTTGCTGTGTGGCCTCTGGATTGTCCCTGATTCCAGGAGGAAAAAGAGAACATTGTTATGCTCTGCTCGTACTAAATGCCACAAGCTCCTGGGATTTCAGCTTAGCTGATAACAAATGCTCAGGGGGCTGGAGCTGGAGGTTACGTCTTGCTGGCCTACTGTCTTGGGGTGATTCTATGACCATACTGTATTCCCCATCGCCTGCTTGATCTCTAGTGAACCTTTAAATTGCAATGGGGGGAGAGAGAAGCTGGGAGAACTCTTGAAAGCAGCCAGCTTGGCCTTGCATCCAGAATGTTTGCATTCTTTTCTCTCCCGATTCTGACAACATTTGATGGTTAGAGGACTTTTGCTCTCTAGTCTCTTCGGCTTTCAGCAGAGAAGGGACTGTGATCTGCCTCAGCGGCTTCTGTTCCTTTTTGGACTGTTTTTGGCTCACTTTTCATCCCAGACCAGCTCCCATCTCCGGCCCTGCTCGGCGGGACCCGCCAAGGGGGATCGTCGGACCCTGCCTGGCCCGGCCCAGCTCAGGACTGCAGGTTTTACCTACAGAAAGAACTCTAAAATCCGTAATCCTCTTTTAGGGGACAGGGGAGGGGGTTTCAATATTTCTTTTCTTTGCCCTGTGACAGCGGGGGACTCTGTTTGTTAAATAAATAGTTTTTTACTCTTTCACGCGAGAAATTATTTTCCCGAACCCGTGGGGGCGGTGCTGCCGGGGCCTGCTTGCCTGACAGGCAGGAGAGAGAGAGAAAGAGAGAGACGCCCTTTTTGGGTTGTTTCCTCCTGGATTTGTGTCCAAACCGGCACACCTACGATGCCCCAGGGCAGGGGGGGCTCTCTGAGGTCCCTTCCAAGCCAGACCACTTTGTGATTCTAAGGCAACTCCCCGTAGGAGGCTTTTCCTTCCTGAAGGAGCTTTCCCGGGGCTCTCCTGGCCGGAGCAGCTCTCACCTGGTCAGCAGGCACATGAGCTGCCGCACCTCCTCGCGCATGGCGGCCGCGCCGCGCCGCAGGTTGTAGTCGAAGAGCTCGCGGATGAGGCCCTGGGCCACCAGGATGTGGCGGATGGCCCCGTTGGTGGCCAGGGCCCGCAGCAGGGTGATGCAGTGCTCCGTGACGGCCGAGGCGCAGCCGTAGCACTTGGTGGAGGAGGTGTGGCCGCAGCCCAGCACGGAGAGCGCGCGGTACTGGCTGGCCGTGAACGTGGGCTGCGCCGAGCTGCGCGACGACTTGGTGGCCGCCTCGCGCTGCTGCAGGTCGTACTCCAGCAGCTCCTTCCGAGAGGCAAACACTTTCTGGGGACACAGAAAAGGACTCGTGAGGCAGCACAGAACGCCAGTCCCACTCACTGGTTCTTTTCGCTGCGTTATTTTGTGGAGAAACATCTTTAACCAAGTGTTCTTTAACCAAGTCTTTCCAAACTTGAAATCCTTCACGGCAGTGGCAGACCTGGGAAATCCATTAGGAATATCAGCCTGACTCCCAGTTATCTGCCCTGCTGTTTACACTACATGCAATAATGTCTTGGGGTGATTCTATGACCATACCGCATTCCCCATCGCCTGCTGGATTTCTAGTGAACCTTAAAATTGCAAAGGGGAAGAGAGAAGCCGAGAGAACTCGTCAAAGCGGCCAGCTTGACCCTGTAACTAGAATGTTTTGCATGCTTTTCTCTCCCGATTCTGACAACATTTGTTGGTTAGAGGACTTTTACTCTCTAGCCTCTTCGGCTTTCAGCAGAGAAGGGACTGTGATCTGCCTCAGCGGCTTCTGTTCCTTTTTGGACTGTTTTTGGCTTGCTTTTCATCCCAGACCAGCTCCCATCTCCGGCCCTGCTCGGCGGGACCCTCCAAGGGGGATCGTCAGACCCTGCCGGGCCCGGCCCAGCTCAGGACTGCAGGTTTTACCTACAGAAAGAACTCTAAAATCCACAGTCCTCTTTTAGGGGACAGGGGAGGGGGTTTCAATATTTCTTTTCTTTGCCCTGTGACAGCAGGGGACTCTGTTTGTTAAATAAATAGGTTTTTTTTTTCACTTTCATTCGAGAAATTATTTTCCCAAACCCGTGGGGGAGGTGCTGCCGGGGCCTGCTTGCCTGACAGGCAGGAGAGAGAGAGAGAGAGAGAGGGAGAGAGATGCCCCTCTCGGGTTGTTTCCTCCTGGATTTGTGTCCAAACCGGCACAAATGTAACACTGGATAGATGACAAATCCATAGTATTAATTACTATCAATACTGGCAGAGCAAGTTAGAGTAATTTTTTCTTTATGGAAAGAGCTAAATATATTTAATATGCTTAAATATCACAGCCAAAAGGACATTCACGATGTAGCAGGATTTTCAGTGTTTATGTGAGTTGTTGAACACAAACAAATATATTTAATTTATAAAACGCTTCTGTAGGTCACCTTTTAGACTGGTGTGTTTTCGAACACTGGGAATTAATGCAAAAATTCAATTCTCTTTAATTAACCATCTGTTCAGCTTCCTGCTCTTCATGATGCAGCTGCCAAGAAAACCAGTTTCACAAGCTAGCTGAATTTTTAGTAATTAATAAACAGCTTTTAGAAATTATTATTATTTCCTTGAAAATACGCAGCTGATCACCTGTTGTTAATGACATCATTAAATGAAGAACAACAACACTTTGTTTTTTATTTCTAATGAACACCTGGCCCAAATCCAAACCAAAGCACACGGTACCTGGATGATTTTGGAAAGTTCATCGAAGGAGTTCTTGCAGTCCCCACAGTACTCCTGGGCTAGCTGCAGGATGTACCTGTTCACACTGGCTGAGGTAGAACTGATCCCTCCACTGCCGCCCGACTCATCCTGCAACAGCAGAGAGGAATCACAGGAGGAGGCTGCACACAAAAACAACAACTGCAGAGCAGCACCTGAGCAAGGACTGCCCCGGGCAGAGTCAAGGCCAGCCTGGAGGTCTGTGCAGCTCCACCTGTCCCTTCTTACCTGGGGTTTTTCAGGGGCTGCCTCGTTCACCTTGCACAGGAGGTTCTCCAGCTGCGGTCGGTGTCCCATCAGCTGGTGATAGACCCTGTCAGCCTTGTCCAGCAGAGTGTTGATGTTTGTCACTGCCTAAGAAGGAAAGAGGAAAGGAAACTCTTATTTCATATTCAAACTACAACAACCAAGCTCCAAGTTTTCTCTTTTGCCTTTATTTGGGGGGGAAAAAAAAAATCACAAAATGGTGACCCTGCAGCCTGGTTCTGCCCTGAGCAGCACCTTGGTGACACCACACTGAGCACACCGACCCTCTGGACAGGACGTGGAGCCAGTGGGCTCTTCATTCATTAGCAGGGCTCCTCAGGTGCGATGGGAAGAGAACAGAATAACCCAAACCCATCCCCTTCTACAGCAAGGCAAAGAGGTGCAGTCAGTTCATACGTGAAAGGAGTGAGGGACTTGTCTTTACAAATAAACTGTGGGCCTGCTGGTAGACAAAAACTAGCACTGAGAGATAAAAGAAACAACGGGAAGGGTTCCACTGATTGATGAATGGAAAGAGAGATTTGTCTTTATCAATAAACTGTAGGTCTGCTAATAAATGAAACTGAATATCAAAGGATGAAAGAAACAATGAGGAGAACCATAAATTCCATAGGAATTAAAAAAAGGCAAGGGGGGTATACATTAGAAGGGAATCTTAGGAATTAGGCATTCTGGGAAGTCTGTACCTCTCAAGTACCTCAGCCAATGGGGAAAGAGAGAGGGAAAATACGGTCGGGAAATTAGGATACAAAGGAGGCTGCGTCCTCCAAAAATTTGAGAGAGCCCAGGGGAATGCCCCATGGCCTCTCCCTTTATTCGAATAAAGGAACGGGACTCCTCTGTCTCCTTTTTGCACATAAACCTCTGGTGTTGGTGCATTAATTGTCCCGACAACACGCGAGGCACTGAACGACGACTTTTGAAGAATTTCGCGTTTGGTGGAGCAAGGCACAAACCCGGAACGCATCGCCCAGCGAGGAGCCTTGAAGGAGCACCGATTCTGCCAGGGGCTGGACCCCTGGTGTCCCCCCACCGCTGGCCTGGCCAGGAGCTCCAGGCAGGTCTCTCCTGCCTGCCCCTGCTGCCAGCCTCACCTTCTTGCGATCCTCCTCGTTCTCGATGGGGTCCACGGCGCAGCAGGGCTTGGCGTAGAGCATGAAGTCGAAACGGGCGTATTTACAGAAGCCACAGGCATTGCACAGGAAGGGATCCTTCTCGTCGTAGTTGATGGATCTGAAAGGCAAGGCAGCAGCTCAAAACCTGCAGCTCGAGGCAACCGAGTCAATGAAACGAAGTGAACAGGCTCAGGGAAGAGAGGTGGGTGATTCTTAAAACATCTCAGTGACCAGACTGCCCTGGGGAAGGGAAACACGTGAGAATCCAAACCTACAGATCAGGCAGCAAAAGATGTCCTTACAGCAGTGCCACATTCTGGCTGGAAAAAGCAGGACCAGAATTTGTTCTTAACAATGACAGTAATTCCCAGCAGAAAGTCAGGCTGGAGCACTGTGGCCTTTAGGAGAACACAGATAAAGGAACTGTTTTGGTTTGTAGGGTCTGGGCTTCGCAGTGGGACTGACTGCAGCACTTCTGATCCTACTGCAGACCAGGGCAGAACCGATTTCCAGCTCCCAGAAGTCAGGAAGGGATGTGGAAACCTTTCCCCACACCAGCGATCACCAGGAAAGAGCCAGCTAAACACCTCGAATCCCATGAGAATTAGAGAGGAATACGGGACAACAATAAGGGGAAAGAGAGATCAGATAAGGAGACAAAAGTGACAAAGAGAAGGATTTCTAAGGCTGTAGTGCAAGTGTGAATAGCACACAGTAAATTACCCCTGAGCCTGCTCTGAATGAGGAGAGCACAACAAAAGCCCTGAATAGAACTGTCTGTCCAGCTCCAGCCAGGATCCTGGGGGAAGCCCTGCAGTCCCACAGCTGAACTCCAGCCCAGGCAGCCCCAAAATAACCAGCTCCCGGGAATTCTGTGGTGTGAACTTTGAGGGCTTGATGTGAAACTTCAGCTCTCTGAGTATTGTGCTCCCAAGCTCCCTTTGTTAGCCTGTATTACATTAAATCCCTGTAAGCCTGTTTTATACTTCCCCACTAATTTGATTGTGTGCTTGTATTAACCAGAATGGGGGATTTACATGGCAGGGGGTGCGGGGCACCCACGAGGGCTCTGAGGGGACACACCTGCACTTGTGGCACTGCTGCACACTCTGGGGTCACACAGCGACTCTGGGGACACCCAGTGACTCTGGGGACACACAGTGACACTCTGGGAACACACACAGTGACTCTGGGGACACCCAGTGGCACCCTGACCTGCACTTGTGGCACTGCTGCACACTCTGGGGTCACACAGTGACTCTGGGGACACACAGTGACACTCTGGGGACACCCAGTGACACACTGGGGACACAGCCCTGCACTAGTGGCACTGCTACACAGACTGGGGTCACACAGTGACACTGGGAACACCCAGTGACACTCTGGGGGACACAGCCCTGCACTTGTGGCACTACTGCACACTCTGGGGTCACCCAGTGACACTGGGGACACACACAGTGATTCTGGGGACACCCACAGTGACTCTGGGGACACCCACAGTGACTCTGGGGACACCCGGACCTACACGTGTGGCACTGGTAGACGCTCTGGGGACACACACAGTGCCACTGGGGATACTGGGGACACCCTGACCTGCACTTGTGGCACTGGGAGACGTTCTGGGGACCCCCCCAGGGACCTCCAGTGACACCCTGACCTGCACTTGTGGCACTGGGAGACGTTCTGGGGACCCCCCCAGGGACCTCCAGTGACACCCTGACCTGCACTTGTGGCACTGGGAGACGTTCTGGGGACCCCCCCAGGGACCTCCAGTGACACCCTGACCTGCACTTGTGGCACTGGGAGACGTTCTGGGGACCCCCCCAGGGACCTCCAGTGACACCCTGACCTGCACTTGTGGCACTGGGAGACGTTCTGGGGACCCCCCCAGGGACCTCCAGTGACACCCTGACCTGCACTTGTGGCACTGGGAGACGTTCTGGGGACCCCCCCAGGGACCTCCAGTGACACCCTGACCTGCACTTGTGGCACTGGGAGACGTTCTGGGGACCCCCCCAGGGACCTCCAGTGACACCCTGACCTGCACTTGTGGCACTGGGAGACGTTCTGGGGACCCCCCCAGGGACCTCCAGTGACACCCTGACCTGCACTTGTGGCACTGGGAGACGTTCTGGGGACCCCCCCAGGGACCTCCAGTGACACCCTGACCTGCACTTGTGGCACTGGTAGACGTTCTGGGGACACCCAGTAACTCTGGGGACACACCCAGTGACACGCAGTGTCACCCTGACCTGCACTTGTGGCACTGGCAGATGTTCTGGGGACAGACACAGTGACACTGGGGACACGCTGACCTGCACTTGTGGCACTGGCAGATGTTCTGGGGACAGACACAGTGACACTGGGGACACGCTGACCTGCACTTGTGGCACTGGCAGATGTTCTGGGGACAGACACAGTGACACTGGGGACACGCTGACCTGCACTTGTGGCACTGGCAGATGTTCTGGGGACAGACACAGTGACACTGGGGACACGCTGACCTGCACTTGTGGCACTGGCAGATGTTCTGGGGACAGACACAGTGACACTGGGGACACGCTGACCTGCACTTGTGGCACTGGCAGATGTTCTGGGGACAGACACAGTGACACTGGGGACACGCTGACCTGCACTTGTGGCACTGGCAGATGTTCTGGGGACAGACACAGTGACACTGGGGACACGCTGACCTGCACTTGTGGCACTGGCAGATGTTCTGGGGACAGACACAGTGACACTGGGGACACGCTGACCTGCACTTGTGGCACTGGTAGACGTTCTCGCCGCAGTTGCCGCACACGCCGGGGTTGGCCGGCACCGAGGCGCTGCAGCGGGGGCACTGCAGGGTCTCGGTGGACGCCTGGTAGTTCTCGTAGAAGTCGGCGAACTCGATCATCAGGTTGGAGGCCACGATGGGCAGGGGCAGATCGATCTTCACCTCCGTCTGCCCCGGCGTCAGCTGCACCTTCTTGGCCTTGTGCCAGCGCGCCGGCCTGGAGCAGGGAAGGGAGAGGGGAGGGATGGAAAGGGAAGGACGGGAAGATTTTCCAGAGGGAAGTTCCCTCCCCGCCCACGTGTGAGGAGAAGCCAAATGCGACCGTCTCGGCTCCAAATCTCCTTTAACTGGGATGAATGGAGAGCAGTTCTAGGATTCGTTTCCTTAGCTTCTGTATTGACATGATATGTAGCCAGAAATACATTTTAAGCCTTTATCCTCTTCATAAAGAGAGACTGTTTGGGATTAAAGAGCTGTTGATGCCTCATGGAAAAACTTTAATTCTACAGACATTTTCTAGGGATTTTCACCTCCATTTTTTTATTAGTAAGGACATTTGCATGAAAACGGGATATTTATTTCTTAAAGATCTCATCTGCTCCCACTGCTTATTCTCAACCTGAAGTCAGAATCCTCTCTTTGTGACATCATAATCCTCTCCACAGCAGCCACTTGTGATGTCACAGAGGATTAAGACTTCAAATAAGCAATAAGCGGCGGGCACAGATTAATCCCTAAGCCAGAGAGATCTGATTCTGGTGAGAACATCTCAAGAAGTAAGAAGGGGAAGCACATAAGCAGGACTGGCTCCAGACTGAGCAGTGCGTTGAAAAGGAGCCATTTCTGGTAGGTAAAGCAGAGCTGAGAGTGAGACCGTCCAACTTCTAATTTTAATTCTACTCTACGGCTTCAAACAAACAGTGTTAATGCTTTCAGCATTCCTGGACATGCTGCAAAGTCCAAATCCCTTTTGGAGTCAAACTACCCATGAAGTGCTCTTGGTATTACTGCTGGTTCCCACACAATTAAGTCAGGTGCTTAAAAGCGAGCCTGGACAAAGTTGGGATCCACAAATTTTACAGGCATTTTTCAAGCTTCAGAGGACATCGGGATCTTTTCTTCAACAATTGTAGGGGGTTCAGAACAATCCCACCCAATGTGGGCTGAGAGTGATGAGTAACAGCCTAAGGAGGAACCTCGGGGAAAAAGCAGAAGCCAAGGGAAGGAATCAGATTCGGAGGTTGCACACAGAACTTGGTGAACGTACTTGTTCTTCAGCTCCACGATGGCCTGCACGGTCCTGTTGTTGTAGTAAAGGTTGATGGTTCGCACCATCTTGGTTCGCTTCAGGTCTCCAATCTTCACTGTCACCTTGCTGATGGTGTGGCTGCCAATGAGCTTCACCACCTGCTGGGTGGTCGTGTACCGCGTGTCCACTTTGATGGAGGAGAGCTTGATGTACTGGGGAGACAAACCG
>VWPU01012590.1:0-88909 GCA_013398955.1 Callaeas wilsoni
CATAAAATCTATTTTAAGTCAAAAGATTGGCCCATGGCTTACTGACAGCCGAATTTTGAAATATGAATTGATTTTAATGGACACAGAGAATTTAGAATTGGTGACTGCAAAGACTTTGAATCCGGCTCAGTTCTTGTATGGGGAGCCATCAGAAGACCTGGAACACTGCTGCCTGGAGCTAATAGATATGCAGACAAGGGTGAGGGAGGACTTAGAGGACTTACCTCTACCTTATGGGGATATTTTATTTGTTGATGGGTCATCTAGAGTGGTGCAGGGGAAGGGGGCCTCGGGGTACGTGGTGGTGGATGGGAAAGAAATGAAAGTCCTGTCCTGTCCCTGGGGTTTTGTGCAGCGCCTCTCTCTCCCATCTCGTCCCGTCCCGGTCACGCCATCACTCCTGCGCTCTCCCCGAGCTCGCCTCACAGCGCCCCCTGCAGCCGCGGGGGAACCATTGCACCTGCCCTGCGCACCGGGAGCCACCAGCGCCCCTGGCGGCTGTGACCGGAACTGCACCAAAGGGGAAAGTGCCTGCGGCCGAGACGGCCGTCACTGGGTTCTGGTTCTGTTTTGTGGTTAATGCCAGAGTTGGAGTTGGTTTTGCCTTATTGTACACACTAGCAAAGAACTGTTATTCCTATTCTCACATCTTTGCCTGAGAGCCCCTTAATTTCAAAATTATAACAATTCGGAGGGAAGGGGTTCACATTTTCCATTCCAAGGAAGACTTCTGCCTTCCTTAGCAGACACCTGTCTCTCAAACCGAGACATATCATTTACGGAAAGAAAGGATAAGTGTGCATGCAAGCTGGTAAATTTTGCTTTCCTCTTGCAGGGATGGTGGTCCAGTCCTGTGTTTGCTGCCAAGACTGGCTTTAGGTCAGCTCCGTGTGTTGGACAGTGTTCCTGTTTTTGTGTGGGAGTGGTGTGGAAACAGAAAAAAATCAATATGATAAGCCTCTGCTTTTTCCAATTTCACTTTTTTAGTCTGTGTGAATGCATTTATTTACTAGGATCCAACACCTGTAATATAGAAAGTAGATGCTATAATCTTGTGCTCAGTTTTGTTTTGTTAGATGTTAGATGTTTGGAGTATGGCCTGTGTATTCCTGTGTTTTATAGATCTCTCTGTATGGTCACAGTGATACAGAAGTACTTTTAATGGAAGAGGAAACTGTGAAAGAGCCATGAGAAGACCTGTATACCTGGAAACACTAACTTTAGCTAAGTTCCCAAAGGCATTAATATTTCTAATAATCTAGAGTTAATGTTCTTGCTCAACATAAGTTTCAGCTGATATTTTCTGGTGCTCACTTTCCAAAATGAATCATCTTTGGGGATTGAAAGACAATTACTTTGTTTTCAAGGAGGGATCTAAATATCTCAAAAACAATTTTACAGACAGAATAGATCTATTTATAGATGGCTATGGATCAGTTTGATTTTCTTTACTGTATGTTTCTTACTTTTTGCAACTGCAAAGAAGATGCTGGTCTGCTCCAAAAGGACTTGATTTTTAACGATCTTAAAACATTATAATTGTAAACAAGCAGCTGTATTTTTTAGAACTCTCTAATTAGCTTAAGCTTTACTGTGCTTAAAAGGTGCATGTTCATCTAGTCTGCAGAAAGCTGCCCTTCTTCTCTCCTTGTCTTCCAAGAAATAGTATGTCTGCTGGAGAAAGTAGTGACAACATCTGCTGCTTCAGCTAGATACAAAGTAGGAAAGATGCATCAACTGCTTTACTCTTGGGTTGATTACATATTCCCATAGATCAGAAGTCCTTTAAGGGCCTTTAGGAAATGCTGTACAATCTGGCTGTCTCTGCCTGAAAAGTAATTCTCTTTTGTTTGGGCAAGTGTAAGGAGAAAGTTGCCAGCATGCATATGCCTGAGAGGCATGTGCTTGTCTAGGGGATTGACTGTTAACTTCTAGGGACTAAAGCTGTGGTGAAATACTAAAGAACAATACTCTTTCAAGTATACTGAGAGATCTCTGTAAAATAAACTGTTTGTCTTTCTTTAGGTATGTGGGTGTGCGACAGAAGTGTATATAGTAGGTAAAAGAATACTCTGTTGGAAGGCTCTACATTTTGATACCACTCTGTAGACATAATGTCGTATGAGGGATGACATTTATTTAGGCTGCCTTTGATCTCATTGATTCTGTTTTTTTTCATAGCCAAAGACAAAATATCCTAATACCTTTTTTAGTTGCATTTATTTTCTAAATACTGTCTTTCCTTGGGCCTATGTATATTGGATTTTTAGTCTTACAATTTGGATAGCAGGAAGTTCTGCCTACTGAAAGAATCCCTTATATGGTGGTGAATACAGTGTTACTAGTGTATAATAAAACATGCATCCAACAGCTTTGATAGCAAAACTTTCACTGGTTTTGATTTTAGTAAGCTAAGTCCCTTTGTTATAACCTCAGTAATGTTTTTGTGTTGAGCTGGGATCGAACCCCAGCAGTCGATGGTGAATACAATTGAGATAGTAACCTAAAAAGTCTTTAAAATAACGTTAAATAAAACATGAAATTATTTTAAACTTCTGTTTTGTATTTACTCTTCCTTTTGGGTGGCAGTGACTTACCTACTAATGTCTATGAAACCTAGGATGAGGCTGGAAGGTGAGAGGTGCCTGTGGACCAGTACTGGAATCTCAACCATTGAAGTGTAAATGTAAAAATAACTGGTAGTTCTTTTTCTTAGTAATAGAGAGAAATTTGTATGTATCCTGTTACATCCCCAATTTTCTACTGATTTTATTTACTGTTCAAAATTCTCCTGCTTCTGTAGAGCTTACCAATGTATTTGATTACATCAGAACTTCCGCAGATCTTATGTGTGCTTTCATATGGGGTTTTGGTTAAGATCTACCTGACTTCCAAAAGCTGCTTGGATTCTTGTTCGTTAAGGTACTGCTTTGTTTTCTAGGCACTATCAGATATGAGAGACCTGGAAATGTTAAGATGTTGCATGAGGAAGAGCTTCAAATCAGGAGTGACTACTTGTGTGGGGGTCACAAGCACTTTCTCGTGTCAGAAAGAGTTCAGCATGCTATCTCCCATTACTGTAAGAAAAGGACTGCCGCTCTTCTGCTTGTGCATTTTTAATCTTTTTAGACATATAGAAGCCAGATTGACTCAAGGAACAAAGCCTTTTCTCCGTTACTGCTCTTTGAGCATCAGATGCTTGCCAATCCTTCTTGTGAAGAAATTTTTCTAATCTAAACATCCCTGATGCAACCTGAGGCTATTTTCTCTCGTCCTGTCACTTGTGACTGAGAAGAAAATGACCCCCACTTCACTATGACCTCCTTTCGGTTAGTTGTGGAGAGGGGTAAGGTCTCCTCTGAGTCTCCTTTTCTCCAGAATAAACACCCCCCCAACTCCCTCAGCTGGTCCTCATAAGCCTTGTGTTCCAGATCCTTCACCAGCTCTGTTGCACTTCTCTGGACTTGTTTCAGCACCTTAGTGTTTTTCTTGTAGTGAGGGCCCAAAAGACATTAAACACATCATGGATCCAGGCTTGGATATTAGGTTCTTACGGAAAACAAGTTTATGTCCTTCAGAGTCGGCTCTGCTCTTGCTGCATGGATGTACAAGACACTTTTTGAGCTGCCATAGCATGTACATACCATGATGTTTGTTTCCAGGTAAACTTCACATTTTTGTTGCCGTTGCATCTGTTGTTTTAGCATCTGATTGGTGAGCAGTGTGATTTAGAAAGAGAAGAAAACATTCTAATCAACTTTCAGAGGCTTAAGCACTCCTCTTTTAGTGATAAATCTCATAAAACCCTGTGAATACCAACTGAAACTGCATTTATTGTCTTTGTACATAATAGCACCCCCATTCCTTATACTGGATGAGATGACGTAGACTTGCAAATCTGTGCCCTCCTGTGGCTTGTTTCTCTCGATGTCTGAATTTACAGAGACTGGTAGTGTGGCTGTGAACACTCACAAAGAAACCATGGACTGGATATTGGAAGCAAGGAGGTTAAGGCATTTGTAACCTTCAAGTTTGTCATGTGAGGGGTATGTGTTTCTGTGGGGTAAAATGCTGTCCAAGGGAGGCATTCAATTCCTGTCCCAGGCTGTTCATCACTACCTCTCCTGGGCTGGCAATCTGCACCACATTTTCACTAGGCCTTTGTAGCTGTGGTATCCAGGCTTTAGGAACTGGAAAGACCCATGACACTGTAGGGGGAGTAAGACATAAGGGTTTGAGAGAGAGTAAAACTGTCTTTGCATACATAAGCGAAGGACATAATTCTTAGAGCTGGGGGAACAGGTGAGTGGGAAATGATTGACTTCTTTAGCAAGATGAGAAGCCATACCAGCATGACTGAAAAAATCATCTGGGAAAACGATCCCATCTCAAATGTCCTTTATTTTGGCGTGTCATTTACCACTGTGATTGTGACATGAAATAGTTTTTCCATGCCAATAAGCATATGAAAACTTGTTCTCTCAAAAGCATAGAGAACTGTAGTGTGCCTTGTACTAAGACACAAGGTCATACCATGAAGAGACTGGGCAAAAGGAAGAGACATCCCAAAAGGGTGACGAGAACTTAGGAGTTTCCTAAAATGTTTCTTTAGCTCATTATATCAGACCAGTAGCAGAGAAATTTCTGCTTTGTCTTGAAAGACTGTAACTCAGTGCAGTGAGTGAACAGACGAGTGTATGAATGGGCCTGCTGCGCCTGTCATGAATATTCAGGATTTACAGCGATAAAAACAGGAGCCATGAAGGGGTTCAACAACAAAGAAAACACATGTCGATGGCATACTACCAGGTCTCTTGAAATTTTTATGAGTGGAACTGTGCTTGTGCTTGTGAACACTTCTTAGCTAAATTTGGAAAGAGAGTTGTAATAATGACTGTAAACCAAAATCTGTCTGGTAGCTAATGATATGGTTTTGCCTTAACGTTAGGAATTTTTTTATTGCTATGTTATCTTGGCAGAAAGGAAACAAATCTCGCTGAAGTTTACCTGGAGTTATCTACTGATGTGTGGCAACCTTTGACTGTCTTTAGGCTAATATTTTAATGCTACTTTAATGCTGAGATCGCTGAATCAATGTAGACTTGGGCAGTGAAACTATAGACCATGCAGTTACCTCAAGGGATATTTAATATTTGGTAATATCTATTTATTAATTTTAGTAATTTCTTTAAGGTCTGCCACAAGAGACATGGACTAGGTCTTTGCCTTTAGGTGCTTGTTCCAAGAAGGATAAAGGTCAGATGAGTGTAAGCCAAGAGATACAAAGGGTAATGATAACTTAAGGCATTTAACATATTTTAGAATGAGTACCTCATTGTTATTTTGGTCTTTGAAATACCCTAAATTTTCCTTCGTACTAAAAAGTAATATTTCATGTTAGTGAAATCCAGGTTTCTAATGTAATCGTCATTATGAAATATGACTTTCTCTTGTTGGTGTTCATAATAGGCTTTCTATAGATGTTGGAAAAACAAGTGCATATGTGCTGGTTTTGCTAGATACCATTTTCTAGAACGAGGTTTAGTATGGTAATTGTGTGGAGAACATTGATTGATCACACAAATAAATATCAAACCACAGCTACTTTTGATACAGAATATGTCATTGTGGAAGAACTACCTGTAGGGCAAAATTGCAAGCATTGAAAAATGTGTGAAATACCCAACATCTTTAAAAGCATATAAGAAAGAATACACTTCCTCATTGGATTTATACCAGAGTTTTAATAGGTATCAAGCCCAAAGTGAAACTTCACTAAGAGACAGTTAAATAAGATCTACTGTATTTCTTACAAAGTCTTTATATGAAACAGAAGAATTCATATGATTGTGAGTTAATTTACCATATAAGCTCGTTTCATTTTTCTATAATTAAAGTTGAAATATCTCCTTTGTGAATTTAGCCTCTGTTTTCACATTATGCTGGAATGTGCTCATGACAAGAATCACATTCATGTAGTAATTATGAAAACTTCTGAGAATAAAGAAATGTGTCACTTTGGATTGAATTTATCTTATCTAAAGTTAATTATCTCTTCACGTGGGCTGCAAGGTGCTTCTAAGCAAACTTTGATGGCTGTGTATCATATTACTTTACCCGTCATCATCATCATCATCATCATCATCATCATCAACATCTCTTTTTTTCATTGTTTTCTTTTTCCAGTCCTTCTACAGCCTTTTCCAGCCTTCTACAGTCTATGTAACTATGACAACTATGAAAGAGCAATGTTAGACTAGTACTGCCATGCTGAAGTCATATATTACTTCAGTGTCTTCTGAAAATCATAAATATTACTTTCTGCTTCTTTGCCACCAACTGCCTCCACCCACTTGGGGTTTTACATCTATTAGAAAGGAAAAGAGCTACAGTCAGGTATCAGCCAACTCTTTATAGATTAGTTACAAATGTTCAGCTAACATTTAGTTGTTTACAGAGGAGGACTGACTTGCCTCAAAAAATTTTCCTCCAAAACAAAAAACTCCTGAAAATCCCTAAACTAAAATGTCTCTGAAAAGGAGAAAAGATTGGAGTTTACAGCACTTACTCTTACTTGTCTTTTTTTTCTGTAACCTTGATAATAAAACCCTTAAAAAGTGGCCCATTTACCATTACTGGTTGTTTAATACCCCTACATTCCAAATCAAATTTAGAGTTACATTAATGGAAAGAGAATAAATGGAAGACATTAACAGAAAACAAACGTGGTGTCTGTGTTGTCTTGGTCAACCTTGAGACTCCTGATCTGATGCGGGTCTGATTAGAGAAGAAAACAGTCTTGCAGAGAGACTGGTGGCATAAAAAAGGTCCAATCCAAAACTGAATATTTTAATATTGTTTTAATTTTACTATTAATATACAATATTAAAAATTGATTATTGTTAATATTGTATATTAACCCTCCACTGCAGCCAAAAAACTGCTTAGTTAACTTCCCTTTCAACTGAAGTGGAAACATTTCATTGCATCACCAACAATATTGACAACTCTTCTTCCTTTGCTGCTAAGTTATGTGGTTGAGCACTTTCTTCCCATAAAGATATATGTGTAATCCAGTTTTTGAATGGCATTAAATGTTTTCCTTTTCTGAACCTCTAGTTATGAACTAGGTTTTTTTTTGATAAATATGTTTATTGGGAACCTTGAAAAAGCATGGTACTTGAGCACTGTAAAATAATTTACCCCTTTAAGTTCTATAATAATATCACCCATAGAGCATAATTTTGACAAACACAACTGTTCTACATGCAATCATAAAACTAAACTTTAAAATTAAAATTATTCCGAAGAATACTTATCTCTGAATGAAGCACATGGAGACAAGCCTATTCTTTCTCCTCAAAAAGCCTCATGTTACTGCAGATAATACATTTTGATGATTACTCCTTAATTTTAATATAAGAATAACTATAATTCACAGTGGTTTCCTCACCATGCTGTGACAATTGAAACATTATATGAAGCACTATGTTCGTAGTCCACTTGGGGATGTTTTTGGAATTTAGTACTTAGTGATGATTACTGCAATGACTTAGAAAATGAAGGGGCTAGATTTTTCCCGCCAGGTTTTCCAGTGCAAACACAAAGATCCATCTGTGAATCCTGAGTAAGCTTTTGCCATTTGACCACTTTAGGAGGTTAAGTAGCCAAACTCCTGATGTGTTATCAATACCTTTCTAGCTACCGATGCAAAGCACAGCACCCTGAGGTCTGCTGTGGGGAAACGAAATCCAGCTCCACAAGATTTAATGCACTATGCTGGGTAGAAGAAGAAAATATGTCTTTGTCCTTGTTTTTGACAGACAATATTTTCAAGGTATTTGACAGTTTATTATAAAATAGAGAAGGCTCATCAATCCATCTTTCATGTGTATGCCCAAGAATAGACTTCTTGCAGAGAAAGACATTTTGAGAGTCCTTATATGTATGGAATTCCTGGTCAGAACATGTTCAGCTTGCATATTACAATTGCTGTAATGCCATAATTTGAAAATCTAACAAGAAAATTATCATCTGTTCTATTTTTTCAGTTGACATAGTTTTCTCTGAAAAAATGTGATCTAAATAACCAGAGACTTACTTTTTAAATAGCTGTATTTTCAGTGGGATAATACTGGAGTGAGAAAGGTTATGTGCCTTACCCATTTATACAGCAATGAGGTACCCTATATTGGGTTTCTTTCATCTTTCTCATCAAAATGTGTAAATTTTGAGTGAACGGGCAAGTAGAATTGTACTTTCTTGTAGTCTTGAAATCAAAAAACAAGGAAAGAAGTTTGGCAGCATCGTCTGAAATTTCACACTTTCTATAACTTGACTCAAGGCACTCTGTTGACTGGCTCATCAAAGGTATTTTCTTCTGTCTGTGTCCTTCCTTTGAAATTACTCATTCACCATCGAATTTTAATGCAAAATGCAGCTGATGTTTAATATGTAATCATAGGGAAAACTGAGTCTTCATTAACTTTGTGTATGGCAAAATTTAGGAATCTATGACTTGAGAACAAAGAAGATATTTGTCAGTCAGGCACAGAACTTTACTATCCCAGTTTTCTCATACCAGTCCCAACCCAGTATTCCCAACAGTCTCCCCAGCCTTTTTGGTGCACACTCTGTTACTAAACTAAGTTAGGACCTATTTGTTTCTAGCCTTTTTTTTTTCACCAGACTCTCTATTCTCTTGCAAAGCATCCCTATGCTTACTGACCACATTTATTGCACAACTGGGAGGCATAGAGCCTGGTATCCATTCCTGCAAGTGTGGTCATATCAAGGAGAGAGGCCGAATCAACCGCTGTGCCAAACATGAGAAAAACCCACCCCAGTATCTGTGAGTGTGTACCTAACAGGAGCTGGAAGGCAGTTATAAATATCCCTCCCCCTATCTTTCAGGTAAAATGTGTGACTTTGAAGCCAGGGAGCCTCTGAGCTGGAGATGAACTTAAAGCAACAACTTACTCATTATTCCCCATCTGGACTATTTTTAAATAGTCTTCCTTTAAAATTTTCTACTAAGAGTGCTTTCGTATGGGTTATCTTCACACATTTCCAAAGCAGATGTTATAGCACATTAGAGTGTGAACTTGAGAAATGCAGCAGAAAATATTAAGGGGTTTAAGTGTCTGAAATAGCACTGGTTCAAGAAAGAAAGAAAGTAAGTTCTGACTGCAGCTGTTAATGATTTTTCAAGGCAGTGATATTCCCTCTGTGACCGGAAATTCAGTAACCTCCTAGAAACAGCTCTCAAGACTTTGTACAAAATAACTGTAGAATCCTGAGGTTTCTGGCAAGATTTATCATCAAAAGCATCTCTAGGACTCTCTTGGTAGCCACTGGAATAGAACTGCTGCTGGTATTTGTGAACTTATGCTCCTTGAAATTTATACTGCTAATGACACAACAGTGTGCTGTGATTGTGATGATATATAAGTAGGAGTAAGTTGCCTTTATGGATTTACAGTGAAGTAGCTGATGAGGCCAGCATGTGTTTGGTTTTGATTGATTTAGAATGCAAAGCTGTCTCAGATATCTCTTTTCAATGCAAGATCCTGAAAGTATAAAAAGAAATATACTTTACTGCTGAAAATAGCTTCAAATCAGTATCTGGTTCCCGTAAACGGAATATAACAGATTTTTTTTTTTTTTCCTGAAAAGGAGTTTAGGAGAAGTCTGGAAAGTGTCAGGTTTTTAAGTAGGGAACAAATTGCAGGCAACTACAAGAAGGAAAGGCCCTGAGAGAGGGCAAAGAAAGACAGTGGCTGATATAGCACAGGTCCCAAACAGCAGAGGAAGGAAGAATATAGTCCTGTACATGGCAGTTGTGAGAGTAGTCTTGCAGAAAGGAATGTTGGCTTACTTCCATGACAGATGAAGCAACATCACCACTCAAGAAGATCCTGCACAGGATGGAACTAAACTTTCAGAAAGATAACTCTGCCTTTTGATTTGCTACAAAACTGAAATAGGATCATGTTTCTGCAGCATCTTTATGAAGCTGAAGTTTCTTCTTTCCACTGCTGTTACTGAAGAAAAAGTTGTGTGCTGCCCAGAGTTTCCTGGTTTTGATGAAGGGAACACCAACATGCTTCCCTGTTAACTAGAAGGGGGATATCAGCATTGCTATCCCCGGTGGGACATTCTTCTGTGGAGGACTAATTTGACCACTCTTTCGTTGTCTGGCTGCCAAATGCCCCCAGAAGTTAACAGTACTTAGATATTCTCCTAATACCACTTTCCTACATACAAGACTTGCTTTGGTATTGTTTGGGCATGGGGATTGTTCATCTATTTATAATAGAAGGGAAGCAGTCACTAGGGAATCTATCCATTAAGAACTGCTTCTCTTCACTAACACAAGGAATCTTAAACAAATTAATGTATTCTCCCCCCCCAGTAGGCCATGAACGGAATGACTTCAGACAATTTGACTAGGAAAATGGGCAGAAAGAGGTGCAGGGTTTTTTTGGCTGTAGCTTTTCAGTTTCTATATTGAGAAAACTAGAATGGAGTATGTTTTCTGAAGTACTACGGTAGTTCTTAATTCCATCCAATATTTGGTACTAGGGAGGTTTTAAAATCACAGCTGTGCTTTTGTTTCCTCTTCCTAGATTTCTAATAGTGACGCTATAGAGAGCATCCTGATTTCTGTCCTTCCCCTTGCACTCAACAATCAATATTAGTAAACTGCAGCTGTAGTCCATACAGTCTGTATTGAAGACTATAAAAGGTTATAGTTATAAAATGCAGTTTTACAGAACCTTTAAATAAATAATGACTTAATGGAAGTCCTACCTTCTGTCACAGAAGAGCAAAATCTCTGATACTCCTACAAAAAATTCAATGAACATAGTGAGAAAGATTGGTTGCTTAAAGTGCTCACAGACTGTTGTTAGGTAGTTAGATTGTTTTGGCATTATTATTTATGACATGAGTAAGTGCACTTCCAATGATTTGAAAGAAATCCAGCAAAAAATTGAAGACTCGTTTATTCCTTGATGTTCTGCCACATGAACAGGCATGCAATTTACAAATACCCCTCCAGATGGCTCTTGGAGCAGGTTGGACCAATTCGCTGTTGAGAATGTGTGAAGTGCTGCCTGATGGTGATGATATCAACTCAGATCGAGTGACCTAAGCTGTGCTCTGGTACTGAAGTTAACGCATGGCAGAGCTCACAAACTGTATGTAGCTTAGTGCTGCAAAACGACATGAAGGCCAAGAGTTTGTATCAGTACTTTATCAGTGCTGCAGATACTGTGATGCCTTTGGTCTGATCCAATAAACAGCCAGTTTACCACTGTTGGATAAATTTTTTATCCCAGTGTTTTTCAAAGACCTTTCTGTGGCCAGAACATCCCTGTATTTTTTTGCAAAACTTTTATTAATCTCTACGCAGTTGTAAATCAGCAAGTCATTTGTTTGGAAAATTGTGCTCTTCCTTCTTGATTTTTGCCATGTTTTGGTAGTGGTTTTTTTTGGGCTTTTTGTGAAATGTTTTGGGGTATGTGATTTTTCCTTGGGCAGAGTTTGTGTTAATCTTCTGAAGTGTTTTGGAATTGAAAAGTATCAATGGAGCATAAAAGAATAATGTAATGATAATAGCAGTTTTGGGGAAATAATTTAATAGGATAAGAAGTAGCAGTTTTTCTTTTGTTATTTCTGAAGGGTTGCATTAAGAATTTACTCTGTAGAGAGAAGTAAGCCCTAACAGAAATGTCTGCCCATGTGCATTTCTGCTGGTGTAAGTCGTCTGACAGCTGTCAGGTGTAAATTTTTCACAGCCTGTAATTATCTGTGCAGCTGGAGTAGCCTTGTGCTGGTCTGAATCTTGGTCTTAGGCAGAATGTTCCTTTCAGGTTTATGAATAAGGTGATCATGAGCATGTTTGCTTTGGCAAAGTATTCCTTCTGCTATGGGATTACATTACACTAACAAAACAAACTACTGTTACAAGAATGGAGGGGTTTTTGGTAAAGAGAAAATATCTTTTAAGGCTATACAAAGATACTGTAAATCTATGTACCTTTTAAGCATGTGGTGTGATGAAAGAGATACTTAAAATATACTTATTTGGTGTAAAGAGATACTTAAAAGATACTGCAAAGGTGTTGGCAGTTTTTAACTGACCCTTGCTGTTTTAATTTTTCTCTAAATCTGACAGATACATGCTGAGGCACTGCTGCCTCAAATTTCAAACCAGTCTCAGTTTAGGTTTCATTGACTAATAGTCACATTAATACCATAAAAGCCTGAATATCTTCATGGAACCTGCTGGGGCTGTAGACATTGCTCACATGAGTCACCTTGTACTTACTCACTTTTCTCTGCTGGACATTTACTTACTAGATATTGACAGCATTAATACCTGCACGAGGGGGCAGATGGTTTGAAAAATTAAAACGGCTTTGAGTGGCAGAGGAAGAGTGGAAATACCATTGCATTCGTTTGTCTTTCTCTTCTCTACACTCAGCACTCAGGGCACTCAGTATGGTCTTGCTCCTTGATAGGCTGGAGCCATATATTTGTTCTGTTCTCTCTTCTCCCACTTTTACCTTTCTGGACTGATTACAGGCTTCTCAGCAATGTAGATGTGAATCAGACCAAACCAGGAATGAAGACCAAACAAGAAAAAAGCTGTAGCAAAACACGTATCTGGGACAAATGGCCAGCTGAGAGCTCAGAGAAACTGGGCTTCCTGCTTCTGATGCTGCTGAGAAGGATATGAAAGGCAGCTCTTGCTTCTGAGAGACTATGGTCTCATCCACCTTGATTCTTCTCATGAATGTGGATGTAGTAGCCCTACCCAAGCCCTCTGTATTTAGCTGTGCAGGTAGGAAGCAGAGAATGAGATTAAGTGCAGCATATATTGTCCGGTTGTGCCTGGTAAGACAAAGATCCAGGTGGCTGGAATAGGCAAAGAAGTAGTTATAACAGAGGTACATTGAAGCAGTCTGTAAGTTTATTTGCCAGTGCCTAAGTGTATTTTGAAGCTCTGTTACAGCTTACGAAATACAGAAAGAGGGTCTTTCAAGATAATGGGGGTTTTTTTGTGACCCCAGGGTCAAGTAGTGCATTTAGGATTTTGAAAATTAATATAACATTGTTGATGTACTGCATAATAAAAGAATAATATAGCAATGTTGGCTGGATTGTATGCTATTGCAGAAACTCCAGCTCTGCAGCAGCCACCTGTATGTTGGCAGAGTTGGCAAAGAACTGCAACAAACCGGATTTTGGTGTGGGCACACAAATTTTTGTTTTGAGCATATGCTGGAGTATCATAAATATTAAACAACAGTGTTCAGTAATCTATCTTATGGAACGTAGATTTAGTTACGGATAATGAGCTAGGACTTAGTCTCAAAAACATCCTCTCCTTGAGGCAAAAATGGCAGTTTATATTGTTCTTTTTCATTCACAGGCTGGGTATATTAGAGTGTTGGGAAAAGACAAAATATTTGTTTATATGAGGATATGAATACTTCCTTTCTCTCTAGATACTACTGAAAAATTAGTATTTGATAGAAGACACCAGTAGACATCACTAAGGTCATCCTTGCAATGAAAAGCTGTCAAGGATTTCTAACTCACACAGTTGCAAGCTGCATGTGCATGGTCAAACTAGGAAATCCAAATTACCTTCAAAATAATTTTCCTGAATGAGAAAATTTGTATTTAGTTCTTGAGCTATTAAACATGATGATGTAAAGGTTTGAGAGTCACAGTTGCATTAAGGCCATGTTATATTACTTAAACACTCAAGTAAGCATAACCGTAATTGATTAACTATATTTAAGTACATAAAGGAGAGAAAAAGGCACATGTCTGTCATTTTAGGTTTGGCCTTTTTCTGTTTTGGCCTTCTTTATGCATTTCATCCCATCCCAAGTCCTGCTAATTTTCAGCATTCTCATATGATAACTGGTTCTATTCTACCTAACTGGAGTGTTTTCTGGCTATGTGATATTAGAATATTCTTTGATCATCCTCTCACACCTTTCTTAAATAATGTGCTCGAATCAGGTTTGTTCACATAGAGACGTTCTGCAGAACCTTTTTAAGATGTTGATATGTACATGCTGGTGGTTCTGAATATCTTTGTATGTATTTGTGAGTGTGTGTGTGTCTCTTGCTACTATTTGAAGCTAGCATTTTGAGCCATTGTTAGAGTTTCAGATGAACACCTTTGGCTGCAGTACATAAGACATAGAGCCCTGAGCAAGTTAGTTACAGGTGCCAGATCTCCCTGTCCTCCTCTGACCAGCTCCAGCAGAGAGGCAGATGAATGACCCATGAGTCATCTCTGGAAGTGCTGCACTCATAGTGCAGTACGTTACAGGATGCTGGCTTTGCTCCAGTTGCTGTGACTCTGTGGAGCACCGGGCCGGTGTTGCTCGGAGGCTGAGGTGTGAGCTGTTGGGGCAGTATTACCAGGTGGGGCTGCCAGCTGAAGCTACTGACCTGGCACACCCATCAAACATCCATCCTGTGCTCTTACATCATCTGCTTCACCTTCAGCTTGTTCACATGAACCGCCATCCTGCACCAGTTTCACAGCTGGATATCTAAAATGGATAGAGAACACTGCTGCCTTGTTTTCTCATTTTGCTTTAAATAGCATGCATTATTAGCACCTTGCAGATTACCAGATAGAGATATCAACATTTTCTGAGGATGTTTCTCAGGACTTGCCCTCGGCTTCTTCCTATGATTCTTATCTACTTTAAGATGCTGAGGCACTGATTGCACACTTGCAGCATGATTGCTTTAGGTCCTAATATCCTTTTGAAGAACGAGAAAATACCTCATCTGCTTTCTGAATAAGTATTTTACTATTAGAGGTGAAACAAAGGCTTTCTTTCTAGCTCAAATTCTACTGTCCAGTGAGAAGATAATTTCACTGTATTAACAGCAACAAATTTTCACCTGAAATATCCCCATTTTGTTATAGGACAGAGACCAAGGAAATTATGCCAATTTCAGAAGTATTGAGAATACTGTTTGAATCACAGAAGTTTTAACCAGGATGCTCCAAAACTTAATACTTACTCTTTGTAAGGTGCTCTTCATTTAATGAACAGGATTTTTACCCTGTAGAATTATTCAAACAACAAAGTGCATGGACCTGAGCCTCTAATGTTTTCAGTCATTGTGATTTAAAGGGTTACATACACACTTGAGAGCTCTCAAGCTAGAGGTAATCTCTGTTCCAGTTTATATTTCCTTGCATTTGATGGTGGTGGTGTGTATACTACAAGAAACAGCAAGAAAATAATTTGGCGTATAGCTTATCCAGTTTTTGCATTTTCTTGCCATTTAGGCAGGACATGTCATACCTTTAATGTTCTTTATTTTAGTTTATACATCCTGAAAAATTTTGTTACTCCTTCCAGGTTACAACTTAGGTAAACTATTGATAAGAATATAAATAAAATAAGTGTTACAATTTATAAAATGCCCCTATTCCTAATACAAACTTTTGCATGACAACAGATGAAAAAATATGAATGGGAATGTTTTCAGAATTCACAAACAGGGCTAATCTGGCTGTATATTAGAATCTCAGAATCACAGAATGGTTTGGATTGGAAGGGACCTTAAAAATCATCTAGTTCCAATGCTCAAAACACCATCCAACTTGGCTGTGAACATTTTCAATGATGGGGTATTCACAACTTCTCTCAGCAACCTGTTCCAGTGTCTTACCAACCTCATAGTAAATAATATTTTCATAATATCTAAAACCCATTCTCATGTCCGTTTAAAGCCATTCCACCTTGTCCTGTCATTACATGCGATTGTAGAAAGCCCCTCTCCAGCTCTTATTTAGGCCCCCTTTGGGTTCTGGATTGCTGCTGTAAGATCTTCCCAGAGCCTTCTGTTCCCCAAGCTAAACAACCCTAAGTGTCTCAGCCTGTCTTAATAGGAGAGGTGCTCCAGCTCTCTGATCATCTTTGTGACCTCCTGTGGACTTACTCCAACATGTTCACATCCTTCTTATGCTGGTGGTCCCAGAGCTGGATGCAGTTGTCCAAGTGGAGTCTCATGAAAGAGGAGTAGAGAGGGACAATCACCTCCCTCGACCTGCTGGCCACATTTCTTTTTATTCAGCAATACCCCCAAGTCCTCCTCAGGGCTGCTCTCAATGCATTCTCCACCCAGACTGTATTTGTGTTTGGAATTGCCCTGACCCAGGTACAGGACCTGCACTCAGCCTTGTTGAACTTCATGACATTCACACAACCTCACCTTCCCAGCCTGTCCAGGGCCCTCTTGATGGCATCCCTTTCCCCCAGTGTGTTGACTGCCCCACACAGCCTGGTGTTACCAGCAAACTTGCTGATGGTGCCCTCGATCCTGCTGTCCATGTCTCTGTTAAACAGTGCTGGTCTCAGTGCCAAGCCCTGGGAACACCTCTCATCACTGGTGTCCACTTGCACATTGAGCTCTTTATGTATGACCATCCAGCCAATTCCTTATTCACTGAGTACTTGATCTCTCAAATCCATGTCTCTCCATTTTAGAGACAAGGATGTTGTGTAGAACAGTGTCAAATGCTTTGCAATGGTGAGTTGCTCTTCCCTTATCCACCAATGCTGGAACCCTATCATAGAAAGCCACCAAATTTGTCAGGCACGATTTGCCCTTAGTGAAGCCATGTTAACTGTCACTCCCTATTTTCCATATGCCTTAGCACAGTTCCCAGGAGGATCTGCACCTTGATCTTGCTGGGCACAGAAGTGAGCCTGGCTGGCCTCTAGTTATCTCGGTCTTTTTGTTCCCTTTTTAAAAATGGGAGTTTTTGTTTCTTGTTTTCCAGTCTGTGGTAGCTTCACCAGACTGTCCCTACTTCACAGATATGATGGATGGTGGCTCAGCCACTTCCTCTGGCAGTTCCATCACAATCCGTGAATGCTTCTTACAAGCCCCTTGGACTTTTGTACCTTCAGACCTCTTAGATCAGGTCTTGAATCAAATCTTCTCCATTCTCCCAGTCCCACCTTTGCCTTCTGCAGCTTGGTGTGGCTAGATGTGAGGACCAGGCACATATTTTGTCTCAAACATTCTGACTGTTGTCAAAGGAAAGTTGTGATTGGAAGAGAGATCCTGTGGAGGTGGGACAGCCCTGTTCTAAGCCAACTTCCCTTTCCACCTAGAGATGTCCATCCTTACCTCCTAGAGGTCTGGATGCTCATGGGCAAATGAACTGGCAGAAAAAATTTATTTTGCTTAAGAGGCATGTACCAGGCTAAGTATGAAAGTTTGGTTCTGACTGCACCCTTTTTTCCTCTCCTTCTCTTTGTTTTGCTATCCCAGATCCAGACTATCCATGCAGCGGGATCAATGTGGAATTAAGGACTGGTGATCTTCTTTCTTCTCTTTCTTTTCTGTCCTTATTTCTCTCCTACCTTGCTTTGTCTGGGCAAAGGGCAGCTGTCATATTCTACCCCTTACTGTGTATTGGAGTTTGTTGCAGGAATTGGAAGCTTATGGAAGTGTGTTGTAAAAGTTAACACTTTCAAGACTAAATAGTGGACTAGTTGCCAGTGTTAAGATGACTAAATAATAAAAGCATAAGAATTTTCTATCACATGGACTGGTGTCTTTGAACAACTTGATGAGAATTTATGACAAACATCACCTTCCCTACTGATGGGTCATGAAATGGAGTACTCGCCAGTGGAGACTGAGGAAAAAAAAGTCTTTGAGTACCGCAGCCTTATTCAAATCCTGGATGACCAGGTCTCCCATTTTCTTCTGGAGAGGCCCACATTTCACCTGGTCTTCCATTTACCATGGATATAACTTAGAACCTTTTCTCGTTGCCTTTGATGTCCGTGGCCAAATTTAACTAAGCTGATCCCTGGCTACTCAGACAATCTCTCTGTACTCTTCCCAGGCTACCTGTCCTTGCTTCCACCCTCTATGTCCTTCCTTTTTGTGTTTGAGATTGTTCAGGATCTTCTTGTTCATCTGTCAGGCCTCTTAGGGTTTTTGCCTGACTTTCTGTTTTCAGGATGCATTACTCTTGAGCTTGGAGGAGGTGGTCCTTGAATATTAACTGGCCTTCTTAGGCCCCTCTTCTCTCCTGGAAATTATCCCATGGTAGTCTGCCAAGCAGATCCTTGAAGAGGCCAACATCTGCTCTCCTGAGCTCAAGGGTAGTGAGCTTTCTGTGTGCCCTCCTTGCTGCCCTAAGGATCTTGAACTCCATGGGTAAATGGTCACTGCAGCCAAGGCTGCATTTGGGCTTCAACATTCCCCACCAGCCCTTCCTTGTTGATGAGAACAAGGTCCAGCATAGCATCTTTCCTTGTTGGCTCCTCTGTCACTTGAAGATGGAAATTATCATCAGTGCATTCCAGGGACTTCCTGGTTTACTTATGCTGTGCTATATTTTCCCTCCAGCAGATATCAGGGTGTTGGAAGTTCCCCATGAGGACTAGGGCTTGTGAATGTCTGGCTGCTCTTATGTATCTATAGAAGTTCTCATCTGCTCGTTCTTTCTGCATAATTCTCTGTAATTGAAAGCTGTATGGAAATTTCTGTTAGGCAAGTCAATTAGCAGCTGCCTACAAAAATGTAAAAGAGAATAGAAAAACAACCAACCATGCCCTCCTCCAACACTGCTTTAGACAAGAGTTGTGATCTGCAAAGTGAGTATCTTTGGTAAAGTATCTAAGGTAACAGAGTCCTTCAGGACTGCAGATGAAACCTATGATAGCACTTTGGGATCTGCAGTTATTATCTCCAAGTCTAGGTAAAGTCCTAGACATTTATGGGGAGGTAGTATGTGGTATGGATCAGCTGTTGCGTAAACAGATATTTTGAATTGTGTTTATTATTTGGTGTATTATGAATATGGCATAAGAAGATTTTGTGTGTGATGTAATAGTTGGTGTGAGGTAGGCTTAGGAAAGCAATGAATGTGAGGGGAGATGAAATCATTCTTTGCTTATGCACAGTCTAGAGAAGTGGGAATTGACTTATATTTAAACTGTAGCCTAAACATCAGGTGTGGGAGTAGGTTTTGCAAAAGTTTCTCCTGGTGTATTACGTAGAGAATTTGTAGTTCATGCCAAAAAGGAATTATGGCTTCATCATAGGATACAGAAATATGTTAAGAGGTAAAGTAAAAGTAGATATTGCTTTTGGCACTTGAGCTGAATTTGTGTAAAGATCACTTTTATTGTGAATAGCTGTGCTCTACTGGGATGTTGGTTGTGTCTTGAATACTTTGTTTATCCAAAATACATTTCTTTTATCTGCTTTGTCTCAATAAGCTTTTTCCAATAAATAATTGTGTGTGTATATGTATTTTCAAGTTAATCTTAACAACAGAAAAGCTTAGTCTTTCGCTGTTTTCCTAAACTGACTGAGTGCTCATGTTTCGGGTAATGAGTCAAGTACCAAACCATACTTCATTTTTATTTTATAAAATGTAGATGGTTCCAGAAAAATACTTCAAGTATGGCTTCTAAATTTAGTAGCTTTTCTGTAATAAAACACATGCTAGAGCTGCAGAGAGGTATCCAAATCAAGATGTCATAGGAAGCCTTCTACCAGCTTAGGGACTATGCTATGAATGTTCATGTGTTGTGTAATTTTATGCACATATAAAATAGGATTGCTTCTGTGTGTGAAAAACTTAAAAGACAGTGAAGAACCTCTTTAACTATGATGACTTAAGAAAATTATACTTACAGCATAGCTTCAAATGGATGTCACTTATAATTCATGAAGGGTCACTCAGAAATAGACTATCATTCAGAAATAGAAAAACAGAGAAAATATAATGCAAGATCTGGCTGTTGTCTGCTAGAAAAATCCATGTCCTGTTTTTGCCTGTGTCATATCAACATGAATTGCCTTTAATTCCTCAAGTCTGCATGACCTTGGAAACATCTCTGCATCTTACCTAACATTGACAAGAAATTATTTTCTGAGCTTCTGAATATTTCCTCTCTGCTGGAGGACCAAGAGCTCTCTTTTCATGCTTTCAAAACAATTCAGAGATACAGAAATGCATCATGTCTCTGCCATGCTGACCACCAACCCTTACCTAATACTCTCTTCAATTTAGTCCTTCCATGTTTTTTAGCCCTGTACTGAATTAGGCGTGAAACTATCAGGAAGGTCTCAAGTAGAATCATATTATTAATAAGGAAAAGCTGACCATAATTTTGGACTTGCGGAAATGTTGAAAAATGTGCACCTGATATTTTTTCAAGTTTTGGGACTAATTATCATCTCTGTATCCTTGCATTAAAAGGCTTCGCTTTTAGAGAGAAGAATGTGTAAAAAGCACTCCTTGGACAGGGCAGCCTTTTAGATACACTTTCATACACATTTTCAATGATAAAAGTGACTTTGTAACCATAAGGAAAGCAGATAATCAGGATCTGTTGTGCAGTGTGAAAGAAAATATGCATTCACAAGTGAAAATAACTTTGAACTATTCAGCTGGATTTAAATAGTGTATTTTCATATTTGTTTACCATGTCTCCTTAAAGCTAGACTTAGAAAAAGGTAGAGAAGTTCTGGTCTAGCAGAACCTTTGCTGCTTGTGGGTTTCCAGCCTGATGCTATTTTGTGTAAGGGGTTGGTAATGCAGCATCTATCTTGCCACTATTTTTCTCCTCAGCTCCCAACCTTTTTTTCTGTCACCTGGTTTGAGAGTGCTGTGAGTCCTATCCTTTAAAGAGGAAAGAAGTGTAGAACAGAGTAAAATGCAGAGTCACTGAGGTTGGAAGGCACCTCTGGAAATTGTCTATGATAATCCTCCAGCATGAGGAAAAGGTCAACTGAGGCAGGTTGCCCTGGCCATCTCTAGCTGAGTATGGGATATCATCAAGGATGTAGATTCCACAGCATCTCTGGGCAACCTGTGACAACATTTGGTCACTCTTATAATAAAAAAGGGGAGTTTCTTACACCTATGGGGAATTTCCTGTATTTGAGATTGGTCTTATTGCTTCTCATCCTGTCACGGGACACTGCTTAGAAGATTTTGGCTTTATCATCCTTACGCCCTTCTATCAAGTATTTTTACAAATGCACAAGATCTTTCTGAGCTTTGTCTTCACCATGCTATAGAAGACCCAGCTCCTTCAGCCTCAACTTCTGTGAAAGATATTTCAGTCTTTTGAGCTTTTTGTGGTTCTGCAGTGGACTCTCTCCAGTATTTCCACATCTCTTGCGCTGGGGTGCCCAGATCTGGACCCAGAACTATAGAACTATCTTACCAGTTCTGTGAAAAGAGGGAGGACAATTTGTTTGACCTGCTGGCAAAGCTTTTTCTAGTGCAGCCCAGAAAATTGCTGCCCATCTTTGCCATAAAGATGCACTGCATTGCTCATTTTCAGCTTGTTCTCTAGGACCCTAACATCCTTCTTCACAAAGCTGCTTTCCAGCTGGCCAGCCCCCAGCACATACTGTGTCTGCAGTTATTTCTGCTCAGGGACAGGACCTTAAATTCCCCTTTGCTACGTTTCATGAGGTTTCTGTTTACCGTTTTCTCCAGCTTGTAAAGTCCCTCTGAATGGCAGCACACATCAGGTTAATTAATTATTTGTTGCCGTTTTCTATCACCTGCCAACTCTCTGACAGCTCATTCAGTCCTGTCATTAATGATGATTTTAAGCAGTGTTGGTCCCAGTATCAATGCCTGCGGAGAGCTGGCCTTCAGCTGCTTTTTGTGACACTAACCACAGCTCTCTGAGCCTGTCAGTTCTGTCAGTTTTCAGTCCACCTTGTTTGCCACTTATTTAGTCTGTACTTCATCAGTTTGTCTGGGAAGGTGTGATGTGAGACAGTGTGGAGTGTTCTGCTAAAGTTAAGATAAAGCAACCTCTCTCATTCCCCTGTCATGCACCAGGCTGCTCGTCTCATCATAGAAGGCTATAAGGTTGTTCAAGAATGATTCACCTTCATAAATCCATGCTGACTGCTCCAAATAACCTTCTTGTCCTTTATATGTTTGGATTGTCTTGTCCATCATTTTCCCAGAAGAAACAGTGAAGCTGATCAGCATGCAGTTCTCCAGATCCTCCTTCTTCCTCCTCTTGTAAATATGAATGGTATTAGCTTTCTTTCTTTCAGTGCTTAGGAACACCCTCTCTAATTGCTGTGATCTTTCAAAGACGACTGGGAGAATGGCATTTTCTGGTTCCCTCAGCACTACTTGGTGCATCCTATCAGTTCCCATGATATAGACTTGTGTATGTCTAGGTTGTTGAAATCTAGTCCTCCTCTACAAGCTGTAAGTTTTCTTGCACTGCACTTTATTGTTAGTGTCCCCAAAACCTTCAGACTGCCAGGTTGCCACAAGGTAGTAAACCAGCTCATTCCGGCACTAGGAAAATTTTGTGTGGGGTACTTGACTGGTCATGGTATGAGGGCTATCTGTGTATCTCATCATGAAACTAGGAACACGTGTGCTGCTTCTCTATAGTGTAAGAGCCTTAAAAATCATATTTGTCTTACACACTGCAGAGCGAAGGGCTTTGCCCACTGTGGCAGACTGCGTAAAGATTCTGTGCCCACTAAAGCCCACACTGCCCAAATATGCCTTCTGGGTTCCAGGAAGTTGATATAAGATAAAGGCGGTACTATTGTCCAGTCATCTCAGGTTTAAGGAGAAGTAAACATGGCTGGAGGAGAAGAATGTATCCACAATGAAAGCAAGCTCAGCAGCTGTGCTAAGAATCATCTCTGGCTGGGCCTGGCAGAGGGAGACCATAGCCCACTGACTCATTTGCTGAGGCCAGGTTTGCACACTAGAGTTCAGGGAGTTTTTTGAAGTCCTCCACTGTGAGGGAAGTGCAACTATACTCAGTATGTCTCTGGAGCAGAAAATTAATTTTTGTGTTGCTGTTTTTTGTAAGTGGAAAAAAGGTACTTAGAAAAACAGTGGAAAATCGTCTTGGAGGTACTCCTAGGAGATTCGTCTATTAAGAAAAAGTATTGTATGGGATCTCAATTTTTAGAAAAATTGTTCCCAGTGGCATCCTTTGTATGACTTACTGTGCTGTCTGTTTCCCTGGAGCAAATCAGTATTTTCACCACAGGTGAGAAATCTGGCACTGAGTTGACCACCCAGAAATTGCAAGGAGTCTGCATTGGCAGAGGGACCACCCAAATACTGACATTCCACTGTGCTCAAATCAGCAGTAAGAAACTTCAGTGGCATGCACTCAGAAATACATGCTGGGAATATGAATCTTTCTGGAGAAGGAGAAGGAGGAGAGCTTGTTGTTTGTAGAAGAAATCTGGTAAAAATACGCGACCATTGACTAATATATGGAACACCATGTATTTTAGCCCTGTACGCATGTGAATGAATGAAAGAAATGGAAGCCAGAACAGTGCATAAAGATTATACACTGAAGAGCTTCCAGTTCCTGTGTTTCTAAAGGCACTATGAGAATATGATAACGTGAGTTCTTTGCAGAATAATCATATAGGCAAAGCAGAGACTGCTGCTATGGTAGCACTGGCACAGACCAAAAGGGCCTGCTTCCTGCTAAAAGTGCTGCTCATTGGTTTAGAGCTCAGTACACTTGATTCATTCAAGAATTCATGTTTCCCTGTTCAAACCCCATACCTTTGTGTTTTAGGTGTTTCCACCTCTAGTTAGTCTGATGTGGATTCTCTTCCCATTGCGGTTGTTGTGTTCACCTGTGTGTGCAGTAGAAGAGTGAGACTCGGAAAATTTTAAGCCAGACCACTGTGGATGGATGAACATAATGAAAATTTGTCACCAAAATTTTATCGTGGCTGCTGAGGAATAGTAGATGCTATGTCTGTTAAGCTTCTAAGTAAATTCAGACATTTAATTTACTCCCAGAAACATCGGACTACTTAATATCAGAGTTCTCCTTTGTCTCTATGTATGCCTTCTTATGTTACAGATAAAACTTTACAAGTTTACTGTAAGTAAGTTTCCTGTATTCCTGCTGCTAAAGATTGTGAAATGCTCAGTTCTAAAATATTTTAACTGAGAGATGAATTGGTCTTAAAACCCTTATTGAAAAAAAGTGCTACCTGGCACTTAGAAGAAACCGATGTTGTACAGATCATGGACAATTATTTCCTGTATTATCATCCTGCTAAGTGCAGTGACTGTTTTTGGTGTGTTTTTGAGGATTTGGACTTTAAATACTTCCCAGTGAAAAGTCTTGTGGTATTAATTGAGGAACACCAGTGCAGTGCCCAAGTGGTATGGAATTTCTGTAGGGTGTTTATGGGAAAACCTGTGTGGTATTTTTGCAGTTTTGATCGTGACTTGTCCATGCCACATATGCTATGACAAACAATATGAAGGTAAGTAAACTAATTTTCACATATTTATGAAGGTTCACTTTATTTTTTCCTGCATTGGTGTCTTGTCTGCATTAAGAATATTTGTAACATAGTTTGTTCTATGAAATGTCCTGAATTGTCCTGTCTTGAGGCATCATGGCTGCTTTTAGGACTTCTTTTTCCTCAAGGACATATGCTGATGGCAATCAGCACAGAGCATGTACATCTGTGTTTACAGCCTGTAACACCTGTATAAGTCTAACTGTTTCTAGCCTATATCAGTGGTGGACTGTCTGGACTTACAAGAGTTATGAATATCTGGGAGTGCATTCAGGAATGTGCTTCCAGAGCTTTCAGCCTCTGGATTTCACGCCTGTTTGCTATCAAACACAGTTGCATTTTTTTGTGCTCTGTTGGGCTTACAGGCACACGCACAAATGTTTGTGGTCTCATTGGATTTCCTCCTTCCTGTAAGTCAAGATGAGGACTTGAGTGCCTCCGAAAACTTGTGTAGCACAGGTGAAAAATAGGCATAGCTTTGTATTTGACCGGTCTGTTTTACAACAGGATATGTCCTTAGTTGTCATGCAGTCAGCCAGTGAACTGTTCTGTCTCCAGCACTGGCCTAAACAGAAGAATGGAAACCTTTGTGTTCATTGGTGAAAGGCAGTTTGCTACCTTGATCACTAATACTGAACAGACACCACGCACTCTGTGAGAATGACTGTGAAAGTAAGGCAGAATACCTTTTGGAATCTGATGCAAATTAAGATTATGGACTGCAGTTCTGCATCTCTCAGACCAAATGTGAGTACAGTATACAGGCGAACTAGTTGGAGTGGTTTGCAGAGCTCGATTTTCTCCCCAGTATCAGCCTTCTTTGAGACATTGGATTGGGAATTAGCTAAGGCACAGTGAAAGTGGCCCTAATTCTGTTTTTCCTTAGTAATGTCAGCCTATTACTTTATAAATCTCTTCTCTGTCTCTCTCTCTTTTTTTTTTCAAATCAGTTGGGATTTACTTCCATATTCTCTTTTTCCATTTTTCATACTTCATCTCTACAGCTTCCTGATTGTCTTTCATGGATTCTTACTGGTAGTGCTATAATTTATGTATCTTGTAATATTTTAACAGATACAATTTTGGAGATATCCAGACTTATCTAAACAGAGCTGGAATTTAACCTCTTGGCATCATAATTTCACTTGATGTGTTTGAATTGCAGAAAGTGTTTGAAGACTCCAATTGAATTATGACCTTATTGTCCAAAGCAGCCTATGTGCTTATCCTAAGAGACAGATCAAAAAGTCAGAGGTTGACTTTGTTCATTTATCATTTTCGTGGTATAAGGAAGTATGGTGCATACAGACATGCAGGAAAGATATTTGAGAATACTGAATTATTAGAAAGGAAATAATAAGTTGCAGTTTCCTTCATATCTCTTACATTTTGGTTAAATTTCTCTTTTTGGCTAGTAGATAATAACATTGTCATGAGGTTGTTGACACAGACCATTTTTATATGTTTTGCAATAAACAAGTACAGATTTATGGATATTTTGTCTTTTGCATATCCTGAGATTCTTATTAATTTCTTTAATTGAAATGATTTGTCCTGAAGGTTTTCTTAGCCACCAAAAACTGTATCGAGATAACCATTCTATAAAGAGAACTAGTGTTCAGAAGCATGTAACAATGTCAAGTGAAGAAGTACAGCTCCTGTATTTTTTTTTCAGGAATCCTTTTTGGTTTGGGTCTAAATGGTCTTGATAGGTCATTAGACATCATATGACCTTACCTATATACAGTTTGTGAATACAGTTCAGAAGCATGGTACAGAACATACAGAACAGCATGATAAATAGTGCAGAGGAAGCAGACTTTTCTATTCAGCTGTGTGCCATGTACTATTTCTATTTTTTCTCTTAGAAAATATGAGAAATAGAACCTGATAACAATTTTATCTCAGTTTATATTGCCATTTCTGGTAAAATATTATTGCAATTTGATGCCTCTTTCCAGTCAGCATACTGAAAACTCTGACAAGTGTGATGCTATTTTCAATAACCCTAAAATTTACTTCTGATTTTTTTTCCTTAACTGAAACTTTTCATGTGGTTACTTTTGCTATTTTCCCTGAACAAAATACAAAATCATGGTGGGGCTGAGGTTGGAAGGGACCTCAGGAGGTCATCTGGTTCAACTTCCTTGTTCCAGTAGGGAGACATAGAGCATGCTGCCCAAGAGCATGTCTCTCAAGGATGGAGATTCCACCACATTTCTGGGCAATCTTTGCCAGTGTTCAGTCACCTTCCCAGTAAAAAAACATTTCCCACTGTTCAAAAGAAACCTCCAGTCTTTTAGTTTGTGCCTGTTGCCTCTGGTTCGGTCATGGGAACCACTGGAAAGAGGCTGTATCTTGTTAGTGCCCTTCCTTCAGGAGTATGTACAATATCATGAGATTCCTCAGCCTTTTCTTCTACAGCCTGAACAATCTCAGGTCTCTCAGTCTTTCCTCAAAGGAGAGATGTTCCAATCCCTTCTTCATCTTAGTGACTGTTGACTGCACTCTCTCCAGTAGCTCCATGTCTGTCTTGTACTAATAATCCCACAGCTGGGCACAGTACTCCAAGTGTGGCTTCACCTGTGCTGAATGGAGGGGCAGGATTACCTGCCCCACAACCTGCTGGCAACACTTCTCTTCATGCAGCCCAGAATTCCATTAGCCTTCTTTGCCACGAGGGCACAATGTTGGCCTGTGTTCCAGCGGGACCACAGTGATGAAATGTTACAAACTGGATCATTTCAGGTAGGCTGCTTTCAGATATACATGTCCATGGGAAGAAGTAATTTGAATATAAATTTCCTATGGTATTTTAGTCTACATTGTTTTTAAGCATATGTAGCAGCCTTATTGACCCGCTGAGGTACTGAATGGTTGACATCCTTTGTTCTTGAAATAACCCAGACATCCGCTGGAGTCCCCTGGTCTCTTGACAGCAAGCTGACAGTTATCTCTGCAGCAATGAAAGTGGCTATATGGAGATACTGAAAACTCCCACTCTGTTCCAAGCAGAGATGAATCTCAGCCCTGTGAAGGTTTAGATTCAAACTCAAATGTGGTTCAAATTTCCGTCTTGGCTCTAGGGTATGTCATGTTCTTGCCAGATGAAGAACTGTTTGCACAACTGGTGGGTTAATACAATGCTCGTTTTTCAGAAACCACCAGCCTATGGAAGCACACAATGCTTATTCTGTAGGATCATGTTAAACATTAACCAAGAAGAAGAATGGGGGAGTAACCAGCCCAGTTACGGGTAACAGTGTGAATGAATAATGAAACAAAACTGTATCATAACTTTCTGGTGAACCACTGAAATCTACACACACTATCTGATACTTTCGTACATTGTATACTCTGTATGAGAAGGGGCAGATTCTTTATGGCAGTTCTACACTAATCTGAATTAATAATGGGAGCATTTTCCATTTCTGTGACTAACAGCAGATACTTTGGCTACTATGGAGATACTTAGGAGAAGAGGGCTCTGAATGTCCTCTAAAAGACCTGCAGGTTATTCTGCTTTCTGACAGAACAAAATTGTAATTTCAAAATTTCTATTTCTGGCTCTTCAATACAATGTCATAACAGAAATCAAGATTTTTGCATGTTGAAGATCCATTTCCTCTTTGGGACTGTGTCATACATCTTTTTGGCACCCATAACTGATATGAATTTTTGAAATTTTGTCCTGCTATGCAAGTAATGGAAAATACTTCACATTTGATTAAAAAAAAGAGACAAGTATGTATAGTTTCCATGAGCTTTGAAAGTTGAATCTACTATATGAGAAGAGTGAGAGACATATGATAATCTTTTTGTTTTGCTTGTGCAAGGATTTTACCTCCAAATTACATTTAATTTAAAAAAAAAAGGCACTGGAATATTTTTTAAACTTGCACATATTTTTTTTAATAGAGATCCACAGACTTGAAGTTTGAAAACATCACCAGCTGAATAGTATATTCCTATGAAGAGTTATGTTCTGTGTGCATGCCTACAGGGCATGAAGTTTTCTATGTTCAGGACTGCATTCATATGTTAAATCTTTTAATATATGTATGTACATAGATACATCAGTTTATATCTATATGTGTACATACATATGTATATGCATGTATATATGTAACGTGTATTTACTTTTCTTGAACTGTAAAGACAGCAAGCTATAGAGCCATAAAGAACAAGTTATGCTTACATCAGTGTCTTTTTTACCACAGATGCACCACAGAAGGCAAAAGAGAATGTTCCTTCATGCACCTTGCAAGTAAGCCTCCATTTGCTAATGCATCTCTAACAAAAATTTGGAAATTCATGGACCTTTATTAGAAGTCCCTCTGCTTGATATTGCTTCCATTTCTGCTGGAAGCTGAGATCCTTGTTGCTACCAGGTTTTTTTAAGAATGAGCATGCTGAGGGATCAGTGCTGCTTTGTGAAGAAAGCCTAGCTGAGTACTGGCTTTTATCTTTGAACTTAGATGGCTCAGCAGGTAGCTGACTGCCCCTCCTGCTGCTTTAAATTTTAAGTGTGTCTTGTCTCCCAAAATGATTTGTCTTTCCTTTGCAACTGTTTCTTTATTGAATCCACAAGAGAACAAAATCTTGGATGGAGCTGGAAAATGAGGGCATCTTTTCCTTGGGGTAATGTACATTTGCAGCTTTGTGAAACACTTTTCCATCTATTCCAACATGATATTTTGTAATAAAAACATCCAATGATTTTTTTTTTTCTTGGTGGGAACCAACGTCTTTGTTGTGTATAAAGATATAAAGATTTCAAATGTGCATGAGGATCACAAAGTGCAGCACAGCACTGTTAGGGTATAGTGCCTTGTTCCTAAAAGCATATAATGTCTTGCATGTAAAACCTTGTTCCTATTCATGTGTTACCATGGCACTGTGCCCTAGCTAATGGCTATTGCAGCTTGTGGAATAAAATGTACTACAGCAGCTATCCTGTATTGGCTTCTGAAGCCAGTGTGGTTTTCACTCACTCTGTTATCTATGCTTGGTGTGATGTAGACATGACTTACACAACTCTCTTGATTTTGGAGGCTTCTAGCTAGAACTGTTTTTCTACATATTGAGGAGAAAACAGTAATTTGACATAAGTGCAGTAACCTTGTTTTTGTTTTTTTGGTTTTTTTTTTAATTTCTGCCTGTCTATCATGCTATTTTAATAGGACCACAGTATATTGCAGTCTTCTTTTACTAAGCCTTTGTTATGCCTTAAACACAGAAATACTCCAAAGCACATCATATTCCCACAGCTGAGGTCGTAGATTCAAATGTGGCAAACTTCTGTATATTTTTAATTTCATTAGAAACCCAAGTCCACATCATAGCTTTGAAGAATGAAATCTCATGAACTAGTCCTCAAAAACACAGAATGTCTTCCTGAGTTCAGGATAAACAGTTTTAAATGGACTTCTGGAATATTGCAATGTGTAACATCAGTGTTTTCTGATACTCTGTTAGTAAGCATTTCTAATATTTTTTTTCTAGCACCTTGCCTCCCATCAAGAGATTCAATAGTGTATGTCAAATGCTAAGAAGGCTGGCAATTCTGCAAGCGTCAGTATTCCTGCAAGAAGAATGGAAAAACTCAGGGCAGAGGAAGTCAGTGTTGTGCTCAGGATTTTACTTACACATTGTGAAGCTAACAAAATCTTCTACACTCGACACAGAGTTTTGCAATATTTCTGCCTGCTTCAAGTGGTTTATGTTACTTTCTCTTCAGGAAAGTCATTGATAGAAAATGTATTACCTCAGATACACTGCTATAGTCTTATTAAAACAAATGATATTGGGAGATTTTACTAAATCAATGTAGGGTTTTTTTTCCCTTTGTGGAACTTTGCCAATCCTCTTGCAATCCTGTGAACTACAAGTATCTCCAAATTGAAAATGGCTGTGTGTGCCTTTTACTCTGTTAATACCAGTAGCTGTCAGTTTCCTTGCCTGTGAGAGCTGAAACTTGAAATCAGGTTGTTATTTGACCAAGATTTTCTTAATGCGCACTTTCCTAGCTTGGAAGACTTGCTGCTGATAAGCAAGCAGACAGCACAGTAGGATGAGATTATGAGTGTTGTATAACACACTTGTTCTCTTTCTTCCCGTTTTCCTTTTTTTCTTTTTTCTCATCCTCCGGGAAGAGTGCTCCCAGGCACTCTTGGAAAGCTGCCAGTCCAGACATATAAACACTTCTGAAGTTCTTCCCAGTCTGAGATTTCTGATACCCTTTTTGTGACATAGTCAAATTGGAAAGGATACCCAAAGTAATTTCTATGGAGGATGTCACTGGAGAAAGGAAGGCAGAGTCACTCTGAAGATCTCACAGACAGGCTATAAAACAGCACAAAAGACAGAGAATAATGATAATCGTTCAAATACATGTTTACTCCCTCTGTATTATGCCTCTTCTGTGCTTTGATGGGCTTTTATGTTCAGTGTTATCAGCTGCTAGTAAAAGCCATCTACTTAAACACACATATTTAGATTGCCTGAAAATAAGGGACTTGTAAGGTCTGTTGGGTGTTGTGGTTGTTAATGGGCTTCAAGGCTTAAGGGATGCTGAAATTCTTTCAATTTACAGCTTTCTACATTCATGCTGATCTGTTAGGTTCTCCCTAAGGGCCAGCTCAGTAGAACATCGGCTTATTTATACCCATACCCTGAATGTTGGTCCAGTTACACCCTATAGTACACTGCACGTTAATAGATAAATATATAATATCTCTCCCCTGGAGACCTCAGCAAAGTATGTCTGATACTTGTTTCAGTCCAAACTGTCTGCTTTTGACCTATCTATGTGGGCCAAACTGATTTATGCCACAAATTTACCAGCACCTTGTAGCAAGAGTGGGGAGATGTGGGAACCTACCCCAGTGCTCCCACGGAAGAAGTGCTTGTTTGGAGGTCAGCTGAACCTGACATGCCTGGGGAAGATGGCTTAGATTACTGCACTGGAACTGTAAGAATAAAGCCCTTGGCGGATCGATGGTGTGGCAGTTTGTATTGGCTCCCAGAGCAACGTGTCAAGACACAAAACACATTTAAAAGTAATGCACACCTAACCTGTGCCAGAAGAATATTTTGCTCTTAATTTGCATGCCAGAATTAAATTCTGTTTTCCCATTTGCAGTGATTGTGAACAAAGAAGATACTCCAGAGTCCTACCATCATGTAGAAATCACAATGGGCAGAAAAGGGTGTCTCCTGTCTTAGTATGTAGTCCAGTTTGGGCCCTAAAGCAGTCAGCTGAAGGTCACCTGCCCAGGCAATTTTTCTTCTTGGGTGATACAGAGCAACCCCAATGGGCACAGGAGTGCTTTTAACATCATGAGTCAATCCTCAGTTTTCATTTGTGTGGAGCTGAAATCATGTGAGATCTGGCTTTTTGAAATATTTAAATATAGGTGCAGTAACTGCTGGTGTGGTCTTTTCTCACACATAAACCTGTGAGCTCTCACTGAGAGTTTTGTCTGACTCTGTTTTCTATACAGTAAATAGTCAAGTATGCCAGCACTGTTGCATTTACCATTGCACTTTGTAAACCCACAGTTTTATATCAATTAAGTATATTGTTGCTTCTCTTTTATGAGTGAAGTGCATAATTCCCTCTGTGACAAGGCCTAGGTACAGTGAGCAATCACCATGTGCATTCAGAACATCCTGATCCAGGAGAGAACATTATCCAAATTACTCTGAAGATAAAGGGAACTTTTGTCTCCTTCCTACAGACATATTTGTTATAGCAGTCTCACTTGACTGCTGTGTGAGTACTTTGTAGATGTCCCTGGACAAGGATGGGGGACTTCTGCTTCAGCCACAAATTAGATTGGGAAATCTGGCGCTGTTCCTGGCATATGGTGGTGATTATGAAATGGATGACAGAGAGACATTCTCAGATCAGAATCAGACATCAACGGCAGTGCCAAGCCTGTGCCTCCTTTCCTTCCTCTCTGCCTGCTTTCATCTAGAAGGTGCAATGCAAGCCGACCCTTGGCCCCAAGAAGCCGTCTCACAGGTGAGTGGCTGCCTGCATACTCAGTAGTACTGACTGTGGACCTTGGAAGATGGAGATGGACAAACACCAAGTGAGACTGCAAGGAGAATGTGCCATAGGTGCGAACTTCATGTGTTTGTTCATGAAGTGGATAGGGTGGTCTGAGGAGCAGTGAAGGTATGACGCTGACATCCCATGGACCTATTATCCTTACTTTTGAATACTGAAAGAAGAGCTTTGTGAGACATGGGCAGCAGAGGTGGCTCTGTTTCTGTGTGCTCACAAATGTACTGCCGGCTCCAGTTGTGAAATAGCCCTATGCGGGGTCTATCAGGCAATATGCCATCCTTTGCCCTTGGTGCTCCCTGTCAAAATATGTAGCTTGGTAAAGTTAGATTTCATATGTCAAGGTTTTTCCATGCTGTCTGTTTGTTCTCACTGTTCAATAATGAGCTGAAGTGTCGTAGTGGTCTATATGCACCTCAGTGGTTCTCAGAGCAGCCTTGTTGGAGCACTGATGTCACAGACACCTAGTGAGTTCCAGTGCCATGACAACATGAGTGAGGATTTGGCCTTGAGAGGCCTCAATGACCACTTATAGTGCAGTGGTTGCATGGCATAGGCAAAGCCATATGGGTCCCAGTGCTAGATAAGGGTCATTTGAGCTCTGACAGCTCCATTTAGCTTTTGGAAAACTATTTTGAGATCACCATGAAGTGTAGCAGAGAGAGTAGGAAAGTTTGGGTTTGTCTCAGGAGTTCCTGCAGTGCAGTTTCTTGAATGTTTATTCTGCTGGTAAAAACATAGAAATGGGCTAGGATTCTGTCTCTAAATGAATAAATGTGAATTCAAAATGCATTTTGGAGGCAGTATGTCTTTAAACTACTGCTAGTTCACAAGAAAACATGTCACCTCCAGCTGTCAGTGAGTGCCCTGTTAGTTCAGGAGTGCGGTTGCATGGTTTGCCTCTGCCCACTTTCTGGGTGAACTGGTGACCCCATCACCTTGTGTCTTGTCACAGTCCTCTAAGTGAACAGTGGCACTGCTCAGCTGTCAGCTCATCATAGAGCAGCTGCAGGCAGAGAGAGGGTAAGGCAACATGCCTGCCAATCTTTTTTCTTTTTTTCCCTCAGATATACAGCTGGTTTGGGGTACATTTTTATTTTGGTAATTGGGAAATCTAATTAGATATCCTAGAGTCCTAATTAAATGGCTTTTATGGTTATAAGATATTTTGAGAATAATCATCTGTGAAGACTTGGGACCCATGTTCCATTTGCATGTGCAATTTTTATGACTGTGTGAATAAGTTCTGTGATTGCCTGTAGGAATTTAGAGTGTTTGCCCAAATGGAAGAAATTACAAATACTTCCTAGCATTCAGTTTTTAAGTCTCTGATTTTAGAATTAGGGAAAAAGCTGACAGAAAATACTATAATTGAATAGAAATGCAAGAACAGAAATCACATTCTGTTCACATAAACTGTATTTTTTGGTGACTTGTGTTATCAGTTGGTGGAAAGTTAAAATTTTGTAGTGATTTTAACACCTGGTTAACCACCACAGAAAGTCCTTGGTAATGAGTAAGTACCATGATATGGAATATATGCTAATAGTGTTCCAATTAAATGGCATTCACTGCAATTACATCTCATTACGTAAATAATTTCTGAGGGAGATATACTAATTAAGTGTTTTTACTGATTATGTAGTTCATGATTAAGATGAGTTTACTAAATTTACAGCTGTGCAACTGAAGCTATTTAGAACTAAACAGGCCAATATTTAGAAAACACACATAAATTGCTTATGATCTGTTTTCTTTGTTGCTAATTATGAAGGGTATATAAGGTTTCCTTGGAGCTCCTGCAATGAACAAAATTCTCCCAAAGTGTTTTGAGATCCTCTGGAACATAAATTTAAAATGCCATTGTTATTCAGTTCTCTGAGCTCTCTGCTGCTGTCCAGCAGCTGATTTGCTTATTTAAAATAATAGTAAATTGTCTGTTTTAACATTGTTTTGTCATTGTGGGGTGGTTTGGCCCTGGCTGGTCACCAGGTGCCCGCCAAAGCCACTCTGTCCCTCTACTCCTTGGCTGGACAGGGTAGAGAAAATACAACCAAAGGCTTGTGGATTGAGATAAGGACAGGGAGGGATCACTCACAGATTACCATCAGGGGCTAAACAGGCTCAGCTTGGAGAAATGAATTTATTTTGTTTCCAGTCAAATCAGAGGATAATGAGAAGTACAGACCAAATCTTAAAACACCTTCCCTCCACCCTTCACTTCTTCCCAGGTTCAGCTTCACTCATGCTTTTCTCTACCTTGACATGGGGGGACACGCAATGAGGGTTGTGGTCAGTTCATCCATCACATGTTGTCTCTGCCGCTCTTCCCTCCTCAGGGGAAGGACTCCTCACACTCTTCCCCTGCTCTGGTGTAGGGTCCCTCCCACAGGAGACAGTCCTCCACAAACTTCTCCACTGTGACTCCTTCCCACAGGCTGCAGTTCTTCACAAATTGCTCCAGTGTGAATCCATTCCACAGTGTGCCATCCTTCAGGAACAGGCTGCTCTGTAGTAGGTCCCCCACAGGGTGACAAGTCCTGCCAGCAAACCTGCTCCAGCCTGGCCTCCTCTCTCCACGGGTCCTGCTAAGAGCCTGCTCCAGCACAGGTTTCCCACAGGGTCACTGTCTCCTTCAGGCGCATGCACCTTCTCCAGAGTGGAGTCCTCCATGGGCTGCAGGTGGATCTCTGCTCTGCTGTGGAACCACACGAGCTGCAGGGGCCTGGCTGCTTCACCATGATCTCCACCATGGGCTGCAGGGAAATGTCTGCTCCAGCACCTGAAGCACCTCCTGCCCTTCCTTCTGCGCTGACCTTGGTGTCTGCAGGGCTCTTGCTGTCAAGTGTACTCACTCCTCTGTCCTCTGGCTGTGATTGCTGCTGCACAGGCTTTTTCCCCCCTTCTTAAATATATTATTCCAGAGGCACTACCACCATCACTGATGGGCTTGGCCTTGGCCAGTGATGGGTCTGTCTTGGACACAGGGGAAGCTTCTGGCAGCTTCTGAGAGAATCCACCTCTGTAGCCCCCCTGCTACAAAAAGTTTGCCACAAAAACCCAAAACACCATATAAAGCTCTTTAATACAAGATTGCAATCAACTGGAACACTTAGGCTCAGAAAAGATTTTTTTTTTATATCTCGTGACAACTTATTCCCTGTCTGTGTTATGAACATTTGGTTCCTTCTTGAGCAGAGTCCATTTTGTTAATTTCTTGGTTGCACTTTCCTAGAAGCACACAAAGTATTAATAGTCTACTTGTAGCTAAGAGAACTTTATTAAATATTAGCTTTTAGACACAGCTTTACTTTGAGCAAATTAAGCTTCCATACCACGCACATGAGCCTATCAGAATGAAATTGTTTTGATGGTTATCATTTGTGCCTGGGTAAACACAGCATTGACTTAAGTAACTCCTGTTAGAAGCCAAGAGGGGTAGAAAATTAACAACTGAACACAGAAACTCTTGACCTTACCAGATGACAGGCAGGATTGTGATGGATCATGTATTTGGAATCAAGAGACAAAGTTCAATTCCTGTTCATCATGGCAGTTTGTCAGACTCCTCCTGCAGAGTTTTCTGACCTATGCAATTTTTCATAGCTCTCATACTGTGTTGGTAGCTGAATTCAATCTAAATGCCTTCTTTTTCCTGATTTCTCCTTTTGCATTTCAAAATGATTTAAGATTAAATGGTAGATCTGCAGATTTTTTTGAACAAATTAAATGACTTTCTTTCATTTGTTCTCTGTTTTATAGGCTCTTTACTTCACCTGTGCTCCTCTCAGTGAGATCTCTGTACCCTGGGAAACACTCAGGAGCTCAGAGGCCAGAAGGCTTGTTCTTCTTTTGTTCCTCTCTTGAAAACATAAAGCTATCACTATCCGGCCTCCTCTTCTCCTTGTAGCCATTCCTTTCCTGTTAGCAGACAAGCAGTTCAATTCACTTCAATTTGAAGTCAAATTCAAATTCACTGACTTTCTAATGCATCTTGATATTTTCCTACCAAAAATCCTATTGCAACTTGGTGTAGCAACAGGAAATGGCATTCTTAATATTTCAGACATACTGCTATATAAGCTGGAAGGAGTTACTATGGCTTAAGCATAGCCAAACTAATTAAAAATTAGGGCCAGCCAAACTGTGCAAAGAACTGTAGGGTAATTTCCATCTTTTTTTTTGTTTGGGAGGAAGGTGTTTAATGTGCAGTCATAAGTTTTTATTTCTCCTCATATTTCTTTTATTGCCTTTTAAATTTGTTTGCCTACACAAGCAAATTTGTATTTAGGTGTTTGTTAGTGATAAAGCCCAATGAACCAATTCATTTAATTGAGCTTAAAATTTAGATTTGCAAATATTCTCTAACCTTTTCAGTTCTTCTTTGGAATTACATTTACAGTTTTGTTGTGTCAGAGAGAATGGTGTTAGGACTCATGCAAAAAAATGGTAGGTGAAAAAAACCTGAACCTTTCCCTTAAGTTGTTGGAGAGTTGAGAAATATGTCCAGAAATTTCTATATTCACACTGACAGCATGTGGCATTATTAAGCCAAAACCAAATATTTAATTCTTTATGCTTTGTAAACAAAAGAACTTGAAAGTATTTTGCTTTATGCAGTGATCACAAACTACCCAAGGATGTAACTCTTAAGCTAAGACTTGAAATCTGGCTGCAAATTAGGTAATAAGTTAATCAGTGACTACATTGATGCAATGATTTATTGCCGCCACCTAACTGTGCAGTAACAGTCATGGTTGCCAACAGTTCACGGATGCCTCGTTGGCTATTTTGTTGCCTGAGTGGCTTTTGTCATGTTCATCAGAAAGTTATCAGGCCCCTTAGGCAGTAAAGAAAAGTCAGTTGAACCTCAGCCCAAGGAACTCTCAGATGGTAACTCCATGATGGGTCTTGTCTTGGATTTTTTCTAGTAGTTGGATTTCTCTTACATTTAGAGTTCAGCTACTCCAATCATCATTCCTTTCAATCAGCAGCATACTCTGATATCAGGATCCCTTACTGTTGATCTTGTGTCACGCAAAAGAATGGTTTGCCACAAATGTAATCTAATTCCAGCTCTTGTTAGACTTTTCATATGCTTCATCTTTTCACAAAGTTTCCTATAGGTTAATCCATGTTGCCTCATTGAGGAATATACCCCTTTTCAGTTAGGGCCTGGTACGGTTCAGAGGTTTTAGTCATGATCGAAGCCACCAGTGGAAGATGTTTGATGATGTGCGAGCTTCTGTTGAGCTGCTGTTTATGGTGCCAGATATTCTGGATTTGATTTCCTAGAAATGACTCATTCAGCATAGTGTGCTTCTGCAGTGTTGAAAACTAGAGTTATTTTACCTGTGAGGTACTTTTCTCAATGTTTGGTTGAGATACTCCAGTAACATCCTTGCAAATGCATCATAGAGACATTTGTTCTCTGTGGGAGCTGAGCTCTGTGTCTCCAGGCTAGCTGTCAAGGAAAGGTTAAAGAATTAACAGCCCTGAGAGTAGAGCTGGGCTAAACATTACGTACTTGAGCTAATTTTTTCAGCTAACCTGAACAGTAACCATCTAAATTTTTGTAATTATTGTCACAAGTCTAACTTCTTGGCACCAAATTACAGTGCTTAAGGTTCTTGCCATGGCATTCTCGAGATACCTAAGAGCAGCGTGAAGGCTGCTTTGAAATGCTCCTGAAGAACTCCAATGTTTTCTGTCTAGGCCAGTGGTCTCAGGAGATTTTTCAACTAAGGTGATATAACATCAAATGTATAGATGAGCTGACAGACAGTAAGATGCCATAAAGTCTATTTCTGCATCTTCTCAACCTTGGCAGAGTCGATTAACCATACTTAGACATCTCCTCCGGTTTTGTAGTGGAGATAGCAGTACTGAAGAGGTTTACAGACGATCCGTGAAAGTCGAGGATCTACTTCCTGCTGTATTGTGATTATTTTCCCCTTTGCTAGTCTTCCAACTTTCAGTCAGTATATTTTTCTTTAAGTGTATCCGAAAGTTTTTACTGACCTACTTACTGGAGTGCCAAAGTTTGACTTTCAGTGCTAGCTCCAAGGAATTACTTTTACTATCAATTTCCTCCTCTTACTTTATAATTTTAATTATTTTCAACATGAAGAATTTAGAAATATTACCTTCTTGAATTAATATTTTCATTCTTCATATCCTGAAAATATGGCTTTATCAGCTGTGGAGGAAATGGTGTTCTAAACCTAAGACAGACTAAAAGCAGAGAATCGTTTTTTAATCAGGATATGGTCTTCAGGATATGTTGCTATATATGGCCAGTTCTTAAAAACATAATCAATGAGGCTATAGCTTTTCCTCCTCCCACACCTACGCGTAACACTATAAAATGAAAACCTCTGGGTTTTTTTTTCCTTTTTCCATTTTCCCTTTTTTTTCCAAGTTAGTAACACACAGTTCAAGTGATATGTATAAGACAGAAATGCGGTTCCTTGTCTTAGCTAACAATAGTACTGGAAGATTAAATTTTAAAATAGAAATATTCTAAACTGGGAACTTGAGAGATAAGCCCCCTTCCTAATTTTAGTTGAACTGAAGGATTCACATCTCTGGTTGCATAGTCACTTGTGCACTCTATTTCTACTTCTACCTAAACTCAAAGAGATGTCTTTTTCCAGTTATGACTCTAAGCTAATACCTTACAAGGACAGCATGTCTGTAAGGTTTCATTGCTCAGGAGTATGTGCATTTTTTTAGATTTATGAGGCTTCAACCAACATCAGGGTCCCCTTGTGATAGAAAACACACAGTGGGAATCTTGGGTTTCAGGAATTTTTACTGAACAAACAAGGCAGACTCTGTCTCTAACCAGGCGGTGTGCCAAGGTGGAGGGCAGCTCAGGGGCTTGCTGGGGCTCAGACAGGAATTGAGCTGAGCTGGGCAGAACAGAGTTCAGATTTTCACAGTGCTAAACCACAAGTTTAACTGCAAAACTTCAAAGTACCATTGTAAAATTTTGATTCTGCTGAAGCCAAACACAAATCCTGATGTTGATTAGGCTTTAAACCTAGGCCTGAATGCTAGAAAAGATAAAAATCTAGTGGTACGTCTGAGACCTGAGTCCTCTTTTTATATCCATTAAAATATCTCTGTGTTGGCTCAGATGGTTTAGAGAGGCTAATGAAAACACAACATTGCAGATTCTTGAGACTTTCCAAATACCTTCTCATCTAGTCCTCTGTACTTTTGCTAGTTATAATACAGAAATACTAATGCTTGTAAGAGAAATATTAAATGTCCTGCAATTGAAAGCTGCTTCTTAATATTAATATTTCGTTCTTGGCTTACAGTTTAAATTCAAAGATATCAGCATGTGTTTACTTCTGCGAAGTACATTTTGGTGTTTGTTTTTAAGGTGGAGTAAGTCCGATGAAAGTATTCATAAGCAACAGCTTACAGAGCATACACAGAGATAATGGAAATAGCCCACGAACATGGAACTCCAGGCTTAAGCCCCTCTGTTCACAAGTGTGCTGTTCTCCTTTCGATCAAGTGTACCCATTCAGCCGACGTTGCAGATCTCCCTTGCTCAGCAGGGTTGAGGTGAAATCTGAAGAACTATGCTCTGTCAACATGTAACATTTCTCCATGCTGGCCTGCGTGCAGTCTTCGGCTGCTGAAGGCTGGAATATGTCAGGTTGTGGATGTCTCTATCACCAAGCAGAAGGCTCTCAGTATCTCCAGCTGGCTCTCACTTTCTTTTCTGCTTTTAGTTTAATCACAGCCGTTCTGGCTGTGTTTTCAGAGTTGTAGGTATGCAGCGTGGCAGCAAACATTCAAGCAGTAAAGGTTATTTAGTTGTTTTTTGTGTCACAGAGCTGTGAACATTTCCTCCACTGTTTAGATTAGCAAGAAAACCTCTTTTCCGTGCTGCACGTAACGGGGAACATGCTTTATGAAGACTCAGGGTGAGTGTCTTGCAGAGGTATGCTGTAAGGAGATTTGATTGTACAAATACTAAAACAAAAGCTTTTTCCAAGGGGAATCCAAATTCTGTACGATCCAGAGTGAAATTCTGTTTCCTGTTTGCCTTCCTTCACAAGCACTTTTTGGATGATTTATCTGACAACTGCAGTCAAATAATAGTACTGTTAGAAGCAATAACAAATAATAACTAGAAGCAATGCTAATGGAAATAAATAGAATAACAATCATATTAGTTTCAGTAAAAGTCACAATTAGGGCTGTTACGCAGACAGAAAATGCCAATCACTTTTCTATGCCTTGAAGATACAACAGAACTCATGTAACTTTTAAATGTTCAGAAGACCTATGATATTATAAAAACCCATTATAAGAATAGAGAAGAAATCAAGTCTTTAGGATCTAATAGCTATATCTCTAAGACTATCCAGGTGCAAACCTTCTGACATTTTAATGAATGGCACTTGGGTGTATTGAATTGAAGCCACCTAGAGTGAGTGGGGGTAGCTCCTGTCCTGACTGATATGTACTCACAGAAGCTGTAACTCAGCCACAGAACTAGGGGGAAAAAAGTACATGAAGGAATTAGAAAAATAATGTATCAGGAATTAATCTCAAAACACTTATAGTTTGCTTACTTTTACACCAGTTAGAGTGAAAAATGTGCTGTGAATTGAATGAGATAGATCTCAAAATGGAACCCTTACTTCCTCCAGCCTGGCAGGAATTTTTCAGTCTCATTGATCCAACTCCAAGGCTCTATATGTAATTTCTTCCTCATTCTGAATGTAAAAATGACTAAGGTAAGCACTGAAAATAAATAACTTTACAAAAGATGTAAAATTATTATTTTTTAAAAATATAAGAATATGTAATTGTAATTTTTTTAAAGTATAGTTTTCTTCCTCCAGAAAAAAACCCAATTATTTCTTTGTCATCTCTTGTGAATCCTTTGGGTTTATACAGTCTTCATGAGTTAGCGGCTGTAACACGAAGCCAGCTATCCTTATTTTATCAGTTCTGACCTTATTTGGCTGCTTGAGGATAAGAGAGCATAGGGACGGCTGAAAAGCAGTATTTACTCTAAGCCTGCAGCTGTCAAAGTTGATGATCTAATTTCTATTGACTCTACTTATGATGGTCAAAATCATTATTCAAAGAACAGCAAACATGGCTCTTTATGCCCTGAAGCCAACAGACCAGACTGAAGTGGGAGGCTCCAAAAGGAAGTTATGCAGTGGGTACTCTAACCTGTTCAGTGTCTTAGCCTTAGAAACTACAGAATAAGTGGTGATTCACCTCAGAATTAAGAAGAGTGTACAAACAAAAGTAAGGCCATCAAAAATTGTGTGTTGTTCTGTGTCATGGGCTATGTTTTGTTGAGGCAATTTTGTGTGATTGCTAGTGGCACAAGAGTTTAAGCTTTAACGGGGTATTCCTTGTTTTATGTAAGTTTGTGCAAGCTCCCAGTTTCATTGGGAGGTTTATTCAGAGTCTGTCAGGCCCATAAGCAGTTGTTCTGTCTTTCCCAATGACTACTTGCATTGTTCCTCCCTAACCAGGGGTGAATCACAGCTAAAAGTTGGTGTTAGCCAGGTTATTTTATTTTTCTTTTCTTCTTTCCTTTTTTTTTTCCCCAAGTAACTTTACAAAAGAAGCTAGTTATAAATTAAATATAGTAAGTATCGTATATGCTGGGTATCACTACGTAGTGCATTCACTTATGGCTGATCAATATCTGTTCCTCAGGAATTATGACAGTAAACAGATTGGCATAACAAGTATCTGCAAAATAAGTATTGACTCATTACCATCTTCTGAAAAATAGTTATGACTGTGTTTGCTTGCAGAAAGAATTATCAATATTTAATCCAGAAGCTCTGTAGGTTCTTGTGAACAGTAATCAATAATTCTTTATTTCTGCATGTCATGCAGATTAGCAGTGTTGACATTTTCCTGTTGTTTTTGATTTAAAGAATAGACAGTGCTGTTAATTTTTGGTATCCACTGGAGATCACTACCGATATATCTTCACAGGGATCTCCATATACCTTAAAAATTAATTATTCAATGGCCGTACTGCAGTGCCCAGCTGAAGTCAAAACTCAACTAAATTGTCACTTTACATACCTGTAGAAAAAGTATTCCAAAGGATTTGTATAATCTACATTAATGAAATACAAGAAGAAAAGCAGTGCTGTGAAGGATATTGATCAAGATAGTTTGATTGTTGTCAGAATCAGGCATAGAGCTCTGATCTCCTCAGTTCTTGCCAAGGTGACTTAGTTGACACACTATAAAAGATTTATCGGATGCTTGAGATTTCTTTTCGTTATTTTCCATCCAGCATGTCCCTGTTAAGGAACAGATAAAAGATTTGTGTTTGGTGGCTGTCATGACAATTTTGCAAATCAGTAATATCTTCTCTATTCCTTGAACTTCGTTGTGAGATGACACTGGATATGAAGAATACTGCTGCAAATTTTCTTGATACAGGAGTAAATAATAATCTGCCTCGGGAAAGAATTATGAATTAAAAATGTCAGAAAGGTGTTTTTTTCCATACAAAGGGCTTTTTTTCTGGAGGGAGGGGAGTGGATTGGGAATTAATTTATGATGAAGGATTTACTGAGGTATGAACTTTAGAGGGGGCTGGTGTGTCAAAGTAAGAGGCTATGTTTTATATGTTCACATGTCAAATGACCCTGAGAAATGTAACTTATTGGAAATCTCATTACAGACTGATAACATAGCATGCAATTTCTGATAACTATATGGGCAAAGGGAATAAAAGTAGATGTCTTAAACATTGACTTAATTAGCTGATGCTCCTATTTTCTTCAGAAATACATACTGCATTTCTTTTATTAAATTTTTTATGAAATTTTTTAATGTAATTGACCTAAGGGCTTAATGAGTAGCTAAATACTTGCAAATAAATGAAATCAAATACAGGCACAGAACTGTAGTGAAGTCAGTTTGTGAGGCCACAAGAGGTAGCACAGATGACCATGGTGACAGAAAAGAAGGCTGTAAAGGACTGGAAAAGTTCATTTACTCTAGACATGTATTTGTTTAATTTGTTCTTTCAAAAGCTTTAGTTTTTCAGTTAGAAATCCTATCCTTTTGATAGCTATCATAGTACTTTCCTATCTTAAACTTTATAAAGTCTTTTTCATGAAGTTTAAGTTCAGTTTCTCTTATTACACCACAAGCCTTTTTTTTGTTGTTGCCACCAAAGACAAGAGTGTATATGATTTTTTTCTTTCCTATTTGAAGAAGTCTCTTAACATATTTAAAGACTGTCATCATTTTGTCTCAAGGCTTGTCCTTCTCCACACCTCTGCACCCCTGGCTCATGTAATCTTTTAAACTTTAGACTAAACAAACCCAATTATTTCAGTCTTACTTAATTGCTTGTGTTTTGCAGATGCCTCATCATTCCTTTTTCTCTGCTCTGGATTGTCTCCAGTTTGATTCACATGATTTTTCTGAAGTGCAGTATATAAAACTGGGCATTAGACTTTAACTCGAGTTTTAGTAGTGCTGAGTAGAATGAAAAAAATATTGTGTCTGATAAGGTTTTTGCCATTTAAGTGTTTGTCTAATATCTGACTTTTTTTTAAAAAAATTATATTTTCTAGTAGCATCTCATTGCTCATTCACCTGCAATTCGCAGTCTATCGTAGTTCCTGCGATCTGTCTTGAAGACCTATTACCTTGTCAGTCCTTTGCCATCTGGTATTTCCTATTTGTGGAAATGGTTATTCTCCCCAAAGTGCAGAGTGGTACAAGAAACTAACTCAACTGCATCCTCTTATTCTTTTTGTGTTTTTAAGACCATGTTTTCAGTCTGCCAAGGTCATTGTGAATTCTGACTTTGTCCTCCATCAGACTTGTAGAGATCCCACCTTAGCATCATCTTAGAAAGCAGCATACTTTCAGAGATTTCTTGTGCTGCTAATGGCTGGTGGAGTGGTGATGCTTGGTCTGGAGCAAGACAGGACTGCAGCACCTAGACTTTGTTGATTCATTAATAGCTAGGGGAAAAATGCTATGCTGAATAAATCTGTTGGTTTGTTCCTGAGAGTGTGTTCGTCTTAAAAATGCTGGTTGGAATCTGTGTAGTTTTCACTTTCAGTTATTTCATTTCAAGATTAAGTCTCATGGGTTTATAATCTTCAGATGGAAATTTCACCAAAAAATCTTGCACCTTGCTTTAGGGTAGAGGCTGTCTGGCAAAGGAGGACCACATCTGCAGTGAATTGTAATAATATACTGATTACTTAGTCATGCCAAAAAACCCCTCAGCATTCTGATCTTGCTCTCCACCAAAAAGTTCTATAAAATTTGAGATTCTTTTGTCTTTTCTTATTGATTGGCTTATGGAACTAACCAACCTGGAAAGAGTTGTAGATAGCATATTTGATACCAGTACTATACTTTCAGTATTTGAGATTTATGAGTTGGTTAAGAATTAGCCACTGAAGGAAATGGTGAATCATTCTGAATAATGAACAGATTTTGTTGCATACAGTTTGTGAAAAAAAACAAAGGGAGAAATACATTTTAAAAATGTTAATTCACTCAACTCCAAGAGGACTTTAAGCCATCTTTTAGACCTTTATAGACCAGGGAACAGAAACACATGTGAGGGCTTAAGGTAGAGTCCAGGAAAAGTTACAGATAGGGTTAGGATTAGACTTCTTAGCTTTTTAGTTTTTGGTTTGATGATGGCTCTTGTTTTGTTTCCACATTAGTTTGTGCATTTAGAGTTCGTGAGGGTGGGGGTGTGGGTGGAAGGCCTTAGAGAGCCATACAAATCTTAAACTGCAATACCACCAGGCTTACCAGTGAAGGGAAAAGGAAAACAGTGACAAGAACAGCAGTGATGACAGGTCGAGGCTTAGGGTGCAGTACTTGAAATTGCTTTGCAATTTGCCTTAACTGTGGAGTTTGACATAATTACAATCCTGTTGCACTGACAGCTAATTCCAGAGCACAATACAGCATAGATTTGGCATAACAATAAAATATTAAATGCAGAACATAAAGCACTAAGCACCTTGCAAGCAAATCAGAATGGTAGGCTCAGAACATGATGAGTTAGGGTGTTTATCTTGGACCACTGTCTTAAAAATTACATGATGATTCTTTATGTAGATCTACCAGCAGGAAGTGCCAAAAATGTGTGAGAATAAAGATTATCCACAATCCAAATAGTGGGTTCAAACACAGAAAATCAAATAAAAAGAGTAAACTTTAGAAGTATGAAAGGCAAACTTGAGGAAAAGAAGTGGAAAACCTGAACAGTCATAGTCCTTATATTCAGCTGGAGGTCTGATTTCATCAGTTCTCTCAAACGCACAGGTCAGCCATAAGCAAATCTGTAGTAAACGGGGCTGAAGAAGGTCCACAGTGAAGCTTTCAAATTAAAATAAAAATAAACCTGTAAGGTTATGAACAACAGTAGAAAATAGCCCCCAAAACATTTCACCAGACCATGAGATTTTTCACATAAGAGGACCAGAGTAATAAGCAGTAATTACATGTTGCTGGGATTTAATACTGCTGAGTTGCTAATATTCTGGTGTAGGGTGCTTGAGGCAGCAATCTTTTGGGTCACCTTATTTTAGAACAGCAATATTAGGAAATTTTGTAAATACTGGCTTACTTGTACGTGCTCACTTGCTTTTGCCTTCTTCCCGATGGTTCTGTCAGGAAATATATGTGGAGGAAAGATACTCCAGCTTTAGAGGAAGGGAAGGTTTTGACTTTACAGATGTGGTTTGGTGTTTCTAATGAACTGATCAGAACCCTCTGTATCTTCTGTTTGCACTTCTACACCTATTTGTGACTTTGTAGACTACAATGTAAAAGTGTATTCTGTTGATCACTTGTATTTTAACTTGAAATATTGTGGGTATTTTGTGACTGGGCTAGTTGCCATAGAAAATGTCATTTGATAGTATTTGCTTTTTGTTATTAGTAATGATGTCTTTCAGGTTACTTGTTCAGTTACAGCTCACATCACTATGACTCACCAAAAATCCTGCTTTGCCTGACTGGAGTGCTAGACAGTTTGAGCAAAAACATTCCTGGCTTCTTCCTGGAGGCTGAGCCTGTGGTTTTGCCTTTCATTTGTCTAAATACAGAAAGCTCACAGGCTGTAGACGATGTAAAGATCTCCCTCTCAAAGTCCTGGTGAGATTTACTGCTGTGTGAATGTCAGCTACACAGCACATACTTGGCTAAGATGAGACCTCCCACAAGTGCTGACTGTATGAGCTGGGTTTATGGGGTTGAGAAGAAATATTTTCATTGGAAAACAGAAACTGTAAAAATCAACACTAAAAATAAGTAAACTCCAATTTAGACTAATCCATATATATATATTTTTTTTTCTTAAAACACTGATCAGAGACTCCTGTTATGGTGGACTGTGAAAGCTAGAGTACACCAGGCTGATTTGAATCACCTATCAGGAAAGCACAGTTTCACAATGTGATATTGTCTGAATTTGAGATAGCCGTTTCAAGTTTAAATGCATCTATTTGGAATTCTTTACACTTCTTTATTGTTAAACCTGGTTTTCTGTAATCGGGAAAAATTAAAAACTAGCTAGTTCTGGGAGGAGTCACTCAGACATGAAGTTTTAATCTGCCTTGATTAGCCCAAGAAACAACCTGTCTTGGACTGTAAAAAGTTTTGAGGGAAAAATCCCCTATTCAGCTACCTGCCTTATTTGCTGAAGTTCTCAGTAAATCAGCCTTTCTCTGCAGTTTCTGGTCAGATTTCATATGCAAGGGTGTGCTTCCAAGATATTTGCATGAAAGCCAATGGCTTTCTGAACCTGCTTTTCAAACACATTGCCTCTCATCTCCTTGAAAAAGCAGTTGCTACACATTGTGCAGCACCACTGTCTCCTCTGCCTACACCTGTGGAGAACATCTTTTCAGTGCTGTTTCATTTGGTTTGTTTGGGGTTTTTTGTTTCTACCTGTAAATTCTTATCTCTGCTTGTTTGAAATACTTTCAGTGAAAATAGGCACATTCTTTGGGAACTCATTAGACAATTCAAAAACTTGAGTCTTTACCTCTGAGAGTTCCATCTGACATAGGCCACAATAGGTACTACCACAGCAATAAAAGTCTCCAAGCCTCTCCTACAGTAGTCTGAGGTATTTTTCGTGCATTTGAAAATGACTAGAAGACAATTCATAATTTTTAAATCAAAATTGTCATACCTGGTTTCCCTTTATCCTGGAATTTTGCTGTCACAAGGCTAAAATATAAATCAGTGATATAGCTTAGATGGGTTTGAGCAACGACAGGGAAATAATTAGAGCACTTCACTGCAGCACCAAATGTGATGAGTGTATCATCTGGATGTGGATGCAGTTATATGCAGGATCTGGTATGAAAGCCCCAGTCCAAGTCCTGGGCTTGTGCTCTCCATTCTGTACCTCAAAATGTCTTGACCCAATTTCAGATTAGATTTGCTAACTGAGCTTTTTGTATTACCACAGATGAAATACCAAGCAAAAGCTTTGTTGTCTGCTGCTGGTAGTTATCCCTCCCCAAACCACCAGGAGCTGCTGGAGCTTTTGCTAAGCTTGTCTTTGCTGCAACTTGCTTTTCACTCAGCTGTATATCTTGCAGCATGCCTGCATCTTCTTATCCAAGAACAAAGTATTGTCAGTAAGAAAGGTGGACCAGGATGGTTGAATCTTGCGAAGATTTTATTACATCTGCATCTGCAGCTTGCTGCTGATAGAACTGAGGATTCATTTTTGATTTGACAAAGGTAGTAAGTTAAAAGATTATACCAATTCTTTCCTATCACTGACAGAATTGTGATTATTTTGTCTTGAATTCATTTCTATGGCTTTTAGAAGACTAACTTAGTATATTGTCCCCAAAAGGAATGAGCTCAACAAACATAATCAATTAAAATCAAACAGAAAAGGAAATCTAATAAGAAGAGGCTGCTTTCAGCCTTCCTGTGAAGAAAGTCTGTACCTTAACCTCTCTGCTCAAAAGTTTTCAGTCCAGAGGCTAAGTCTACCTTATGTAGTGATGCTCAGCTCCTGCACTGGGCTATCATTTTTACCTTGTACTGTTTGGATATATTCTTTATTCTCATCAGGTGTCCACATTTTATTGCATGCATTTATATATTCATTGGAGACAGCACAACTATAAAAAAGTTGTCAGAAGAGATTTAAAAGGTTATATTTAGTTCTTGAGAAACATTTTCCAGACTTTCTCTGAAGTCACTGATCCCCGAATCACCTCAACATACATTTCGCACCGCTGTTCATCATGCAGTCCACAGTGGTGTACAATTCTATCCGTGCTTGCTTAATAATAGGCAGTTAAGAAGATACCATTTTGGCTCTCTTCTTCCCGCTCTGAATTACTACCTTTGTTTGTTTTTTGGTTTTTTTTTCAAATACGTAAGCGTGCATAACCTTCCTTCCCCATGCTTTTTGTCAGTGTTTTCACTTTATATGAAAATGTAAGATGCAGCTGTGAGTACCACTTTGACATCAGGCTATTTCTTTTTGTAGTGTCTAGTTGTTGTTTCCTACTGTCTCCTTTTTTCTTAACAGCTGCCTCCTAAAATAACAATATCCTTTATTCAGCTACTTGTGCATGGTCTGTATGAAAGCTGTTTTGCAACTTCTGTAACAATAATATGCCTGGCCGGTGCCTTCCTAATCTTCACAGCATTATTTTTTGTTGCAGTACCTCATTCTCCTCCGCCAGGCCTGTCAGTCAGGATGTTGTACCCTCCCCTTGTCAATCCAAGTCCCTGTTCTGGATAGTTCCCTCAGTTCTGTATCCCCATTGGTTGGTTCTTGATTCTTCACCCCATTGGTTGTTCTCCTCCAATCCGGTTCTGCTCCTCTCTCTCTCTCTCTCTTGCCCTTCCCCCATTGGTTGTATCCTGATCCCCCTTAACCCTATAAGAGTCCCTATTCTCCGCCCCTCGAGGTTCTTTTTTCCCTGGACCCCTTCAAGGCAATAAACCTTGGAGACCCATACAGGAGACCTCTCCCGCCTCTTTGTCTTCCGCGCCGTACTCCGCCTTGTGTCGGTGCTGGGCCACTGAGAGTTGCTGCCAGCGAGGACACTCTCATGTCTTCTGCCGCGGTGGTTGCCTCCGTGGGCTGAGCTAGCCTGACCTGAACTTACCACTGGACCGCCGCAATTTTTCAAGAAAATATTTTCTATTATGTGTAAAATGTGTGAAGATTTCCTTCTGAAGACATTTCATTTGTGAATGCATTTTCTGTTTAGTGTGTTTTTCTCCAGGAGCTGTCTCTGTTCCATTTCCTACCATCAACAGCATAGATTGAAGATGTAATTGTTCATGTCTTATGTTATCCCTGAAAAGTTAACTACTGTAAAAGTGGTCATGGTTTTGGGGTTTTTTGGGTTGGGGTTTGTTTTAATTTTTTTTTTAAATTTTTTATTTAAAAATTGTTGTCGTTGAGTTTGCTTTTTTTTTCCAGTTGAAGCATTTAAAAGTATCTGAAGCATTGTAGGTGACAGAAGGAAAGGATGGTGAAGGCAATCTCGTTTGATTGATAATTCTGTATTTCTCTCCAATGTCTTTTAATCCGTTTATCTTTAAAAGATGATGTCACCAGCATGTTGAAGAAAGAATGTAAACATCTGATTAGACATCAGAGTTAAAGGTGCTTTTGATGTCTAAATTTAATTTTTTTCTGGAAGTGAAATAAATACAGATTTGCCATAGTTTTGCAGAAACCATACAACTGAAGTTTTCTGCTAGGAAGGGAGCTTCAATTTTGAATAGGTCAGTAAAACCTAAGAGATGGATGTAGGTGCCTAACAGCAGAATTTGGGATCTGGATTTTTTGGTTTTTTTTTTTTTTTTTTTTCTTGGATAATTTTGAACTTTTCCTTCTACCAGTGCCCATTCCCCATAAGTCTCTTAATACCTCTTTCTGTGGGGCCAGAAAGGATCCTAAACACCTGTCATATACATTTCCTTGAGGTATTGCTGGCTCTTGATTGGCAGCGGCTTTTAAAATTGTTTGACAGCCATGCTGCAAACTTACTGGCCAATGCTAAATCTCTCTACACTAACCCTGAAGGAGAAGTATATCGTGATTGCTGGGAAATACGTGCTTAACTTGATAGTGACCTGAGACAAACTAGAGCGTTCATTCTAAATACTGGGCCATTTTAAAAATGCAGTATGGACCAGAGAACATGAATGATTCCTCTTTCTCTTTTCTCCTCTTTGTTATATGAGGCTTATGTATTTACTAACCCAAAGGATGCCTTGAGGTTCTCCTTTTGAGATCATAGGTTTCTGATGTCCAGCCCCAAATGTCAAGACTCTGCTGCTGGATTATTTTTTTCTTGCCAGATTTAACCTACATAGAATTAATAGTCTTATTTTCCAGTAATACCTTTCACCTCTCCCAATTTATTTTCATCGATATGGTATTTATAATGATTTTTACAAAGTTTAGATTTGTACAGTTATTTCAATTCTCAGCAGTATCTGTTATTTCATCATTTCAACTGTAAGTATATGGTGTAATCTAAATCCTTGGAATTTATCCTAAATGTCATGTTGCATCCTTGCACTCATTCACAAAAATGAATTGAAAACAGATTTAGTTGTAATCATGATTTCTGCCCTTGACTCATAATATAAGCCTCAAAAGATCATCTGATCCAACCTTTCATTGGTAAGGAAGCCTAGATGAGATTACACAGCACTCTGTCCAATTGCGTCTTGAAAACCTGCAGTGATGGAGATTCCACCACATCCTAGGATATTGTTTCCTGGAGTGAAGGATTGTTCTCAGTGCAAAAAAATTATTTCATAAGTTGAAATGAAACCTGTACCCATTGCACCTTTTCTTCTCTCTTTCTTTGTAAAGAGAAAGCTTATGCTTTCTTTCTAATATCCTTTAAATACTGAAAGACTCTCATGAGCTTCCCACTGAGTTTCCTCTTCTCCAGAGAGAGGAGTCCTGAATCTTCCAATCTTTCTTCACAGGCCAGGTTCTTCCACCCTTTAGTCATCTTCATGCCCCTGCTTTCCAACTATCTCCAGTCTGTCCATCTCTTTCTTGAATTGTGGGGGCCAGAGCTGAGCACAGCACTCCAGATGGGGCATGACAAGTGCTAAGGTTAGGATGATTGTGTTTGCATCTCTGCTAATAATGCCCCTGTAGATGCAGCCCAGGGTCTGATTTGCCTTTGTTACCGCTACTCTGCTGACTCATGCTCAGGTTGTTGTCCACCAGGACCCCCAGCATGGTTGCTGTTGCTCTCCAGCCACACAGTTCCTAGTTGGTGCTGGGCTCTTTGTTATCCTGACCCAGGTGCAGGACTTTGCTTTTGTTTTTGTTAGACTTCATGCAGTTCTGTTCTTGCTAGCCTGCTGTATTACCTTCAGCCTGACCAGATCTCTTTGTAAGGTGGCCCTCCCTTCTGATATGTCCACTCCAACACACAGTTTAGCATCATCATCATACCTAGTGAGGGTGATTTCAATCCCATCATCCAAGTGATTCGTGAAGATGAAGATGATGAAGATGTTGAACAGTATGGTACCCACTATTGATCCATGGGGGACCACACATGACAGGCTTCCAGCATGAGAAAAAATCCCATGTTATTTCTCAACCTATACTTCTAGAAGTCCATACCTAGCAGAGTTGGTGTCATGTTTGTTTGGGGCTTTTTTCCCACTAGCATATTTAAAATTTAGTAAGTAAAATAGAGTGCAGCTTTTGCTGGTAGAAGGCAAGAGAGGGGAAGATAGATCTGCTCCTATGATCTCTCAGCAATTTTGAAGGCAGGAATAGTTGGGAGGATTAAAAATCAGTGTTGTTTTCTTTCAGTTATTGGCTGGATAGACATACTGATGTAAGATCAAGATCAGGGAAATTTAATGTCATTTCCCAATGAATCTCTGTAAAGAGAGTGGGTATTTTGATTGCCTGCTGTATCATCTTACCTTATTTTTCAGAACGACGTGAGGACACACATTAAAGTAATGCAAATTCTTGGACCAGATCTTTCAGTTGTAAGAGAAATGGGGAGTCCCTCTGATGTCCTTTCCCTCCCACATGTCCTGTGTGCCCAGGAGGGGCTGGGAGAGGGAGTGTAAGGGCCTGCAAAGCTTTTGAACAAGCAGACAAGTGACATCCTCAGAAGCAGTCTGGCACCATGGCAGTGCGTGTGGGAGAGATGATGTGGAGCAGGGAAGCACTCCAGAGGTGCTTCTGCTTTTTCTGTGAAGAGCCCTCCTTAACTCACAAACAGAATATTGGTTATCTGCTTGTGGCTGGGAGACAATATTGCTTGTGTGTTAGTTCATTCTGGACCATGATTCTCCTGCCAGTTAAGGGGTATAATAAACTACTTCATTCCCTCCCTCGTGCAGAATTACAGAATAGTTTAAGTTGGAAAGGTCCTTTAGAGGTCCTCTAAGATCATTAAGTCCACCACTAAACCATGTCCATCAGTGCCCCATCTACATATCTTTTAAATACCTTCAGAGATGGTGACTCAACTACTTTCCTGAACAGGCTATTCCAGAGTTTGACAACCCTTCTGGCAAAGAATTTTTTCCTAATATCCAATCTAAAACTCTGGTGCAACTTGAGACCATTTCCCCTTGTCCTGTCACTTGTTACCTGGGTGAAAAGACCAATCCCCACTTGGCTACACCTTCTCTTCAGAGAGTTATGCAGAATGATAAGGTCAGCCCTGAGCCTCCTTTTCTCCCAGCTCCCTCAGCTGCTCCTCATAAGACTTGTGCCCAGGTTCAATGCACTTTGAAAAGATCCCCTGGAGCCTTCTCTTTTCCCAGCTGAGCTACCCCAGCTCTTTCAGCCTCTCCTCACATGAGAGGTACTCTGGTTCTGCAACCATCTGAGTGGCCCTGGACTGGACCCCGGCTTCACTATGTCCATCTTCCTCTTGTACTGGCGAGGCCAGAACTGGAGACAGCACTCCCGATGTGACCTCACCATGCTGAGTAAGGGGAAGGGTCTCTCACCTGGCCAGCTGGTATTGCTTTTCCTAATTTCCTAACCCATAAGGATGTAGATCTTTGCTCTTAGGGTGCATTATAGCTGTTGTTTCGTACTTGAAAAGCAGGAAGGCCTGCCCAGTAGTCAGTCTCCTGACCAGCTGTTGAGAAAGCTGTTCCATGGAGTTGAAAGCATATTCTGCTACATGAGCTGGTTTTCAAATGCACTAGGGCTTATACTCTTTCATCTTGCTGTCAGGACATTCTACACAGCACAGAAAGCAGCTCAGCAAGCAGAATATAAGCCCCAGGTGGCAGAGCCTGAAAAATGAGTTAAATATAACTTTATGAAATAGCTCTAATGGCCATGGCAAATAGTACCATTATGTTTGGTTTTTTTTTACTTACTTACTTACTTCTTACTTTTATTTTTTTTTTTACTTTTACTTACTGTCAATGAGACAAAATGTGAAGAAAGAGAACCATAGATGCGGAAGCAGACTGCTTTTCTTGGCAACTAATAAACTTGGAATTCTTCTCTATAACTGAGCCATGCCCACACAGATACATAATCATTACTTATTTTTGCATCTTTCCATCGCCAATAGGAAATATAAAAGTGCTGCTGTATGAATGCCTCTGTCCTCACGCACTTCTCTGGGAGCGGAAGTATAAATCTTCTAACATTGCTACTTATTTGGGAAGAGTAAAACATGTTCTAAAATAAAATAGTATAAAAATAGCAGAATAAAGCATAGTAACATCATCTGTTCTAAAATTTTTTTGCACCCTTTAAAGAGACAGCATCCTGAAGATGACTGCTGAGGCTCTTTGCAACACTTCTGATGGAATGTGGGCATTTTGCAGTTTCAGGGGACCACTGCCAAGTTAAACTTTAGAGAAACTTCACTTACCCATGTAACCATTTTTCTTCTGTTAGTTTTTTCAAACTTATATAATACGTGGTGTTTCCTTACCATGAAAAGATCACAGCAAGATTTTTGGAGGCTTTTGAAAAAAAAGCTGACCAGAGGATTTTATAAAATGAACAACAATTTCATTTTTATAGATAACCTGTAGCTGCAGCCACTGCAATTCAAGATATAGCCAATCTCTTCTTTGTTTTTCTGTGGTAATTATGACATACAGGAATTAAAAAGTTCTCAAATCTCATCCTTGATTACTGAGTAGCGGGAAGGGTGTAGCAGAATTTTTAAGGCGTATTTTGACATAAATAATATATAAAATAAAAAAAGTAGGAAAACTGAGAAAAAATTTAGGGAAAAATAACATGTAGGAGAAAAAAAATGTAGAGGACTGTCATAACAAAAGACCTGACAAAAAATGATAAATAAATTTTACTGGTGCAGTTATGGTTGTGTAAGAACTTGATTTGTCCCAATGTGTTGCAGCCTTCTCTGAGCAACAAAGAGCATGATGCCATCATATGGAAATGTGTCTAAATACAGAGCCTTTTCTTCAAAGGCTTAGTTTGTGCTAAAGCATTATAAAAACACTTGAGGTTTTCCTTGTGAAGTGACTGAGTAGTCTTAAAATGTCATCCTTTAACTCAGTTCTCAGATCAGAGGGACTGATTTAAAACGAGGGATGGGTCTGTGCTTGGAAGATATGAAGTGCCCACCATGGGAAAAGCCTTACAGAGCACCAGCCAGGGAATGGGTAAACCAGACAATAGCAGGATTTAGAGTCAGCTGTCAGCTTACTGATGACAGCATATGGCAAATAGTTTGGTGTTAATAACATAAAGCTGAAATACAACCTTCAGCAAAAGATGGTCTGCTCTTAGTTTCAGAGTTTAAGTTATGAGAACATAGATTGTCTATGGACAAAAATAGATGATTTAGACTTTAAACCTGAGAAGAATTTTCTCCTGCAGTGGCCTCTGATGAATTAAAGGACCTTGGAAGCTCAGTTTTAAGGAAATGGTGATTGCTATAACCTGTATGTTTGCATTTTAAGGAGTAGCCTCAGAGAGTCCATGCCAGAGCCATTCTTCCTTATCTGTGAACTATAGAATAAAGTGCCACAACGTTTCTAGCTTCATTTTTCTTCAGCATTAAGGGAAGATGAACTGAGGAAAGTGGGAGTAGAGAATTGGTTACAGGTTGCTATGAATGAACAGATTTTGGAGATTACAACTTGGATGTAAAAGTGATTGAAGACTAAATGGTTTCCCTGATACTAAGAACCATGTTTGTGGAAGAAACATATCACCAAGCATCACCAATTTCATACAGATCACGTGTGTTATGTATTTATATTTAATCAGATTAGCCAGAGGACACAATGAGCATTTATGCTTCCTCCATACCAGTTTTGTGCTGTCTTTGAGAAAATACATGATGTTGATGTCATAGAGTATATTGTATGAAAATACCTTGAATAAATATAAAATAGCAGAATGTATTAGAAGGGTGCAGTATTTTTAATTCTCTATTGGCAGCCTGGAACTTGGATTTGTAGTGTTCTAAAACTCTGGCGTGTGAGCAGAGGCAGATTACCAGGTGGAGCTGAGGGACAGGGGATACACATTGGGATATTTGGCAGGTTTAGCCTAGTCATAAAAATATTTATTTATTTATGTATTATCCATGAATATAAAGTTATTTGAAACAATCTTTGAAAACCCTGTTGCACACAAAGCACTGTAAACCAGGATAACAGTACAATGTAGCACTTTAAAGAAAGTTTATTTCAACATGAACCCTTTTCCTATCTCTAAAAGCCTGCTTATCTTGAATACATAACTAAGGCAGAAAACCCCAAAGAAAATTATATAATAAGAAGAAAATAAATTGAATTATTTCAAAGAGCAGTTCTTGTTACTATCTTTCTCTTTCATCTCTTAGATTTTCTGTGACTTAACCTCATTTCTCAACTTCTGATTCGTCTGATTCTTGCCCTACATTACAATGAATCAGACAGAGTGTGCATCAAATACCAATGTTAACTTCAGCTGTACTTTATGTAAGAGAGGGTCTTTTTGTAGGAGCTGTACAGAAGCTTGGCAGGAGCTCAGACATAATATCCACAGCTCCTAAAAGAGGCTCAGTCTTCATATTGCCAAGTCCTTGAGGCAGAAACATTGTCCCAGTTTGTGCCCACCCGAGTGGAGGAGGCTCCTTCTGTGCTGGAAGCAATTTGAGTTTGCCTCTTGGAGTTTTGGTCTATGTCATTGATTGTCTAAGAAGATGACCCTAATGAATATCTAATAAGCTTAATTTTTTCTTATCTGAACTATGTTTAATACCTGGTACCTGCTCATATGTGGGCACAGAAGTGCAGGAACTGTATTTTTGCCATAGTGTTCTGCAGTAGTTTCAATTTATGTTCCTGTATCTTCAATTAGTTTCTCTCTTGTCCTGACGTCCTCATAACAAAAAAAGAAATCCATGTTTTACAGAAAGAGGAAGAAACTTTTAAATTTTTCTAGAATGCACAGTCTCTTACTGAATCCCAAAATGAAGCAAAAAGTAATTCTAATTAAAATTAGCTGAGTTACTGAAAATTATGAATTATTTTTGATTGCCTTATTTTTAATTAACGTTTTCCTCAAACTACAAATCATTGTGCAACTCAGGAGGATCTGGTCAGTGGTCAGTCAGCTCACCTTCTGCTCCCTCTAACAGGTAGCCCGGCAGTTTGGTCAAGGATGACTGTCAGAAAGAAGCTGCAATTCTCACAACCATGTGAAAAGGACAAGGAGCTAGTGACATTGTATCACAGGACAGAGGACAGCAGCTGAGAACAACAGGCAACCACCAACCTGGGGTGAAGTTTGAAAGGAAAGGATGCAGCAGTGAGTAGCAGTCTCAGAAGAATTTAGGATCTTTAAGCAGATTCTTTGCAGATAACGCTACATGAATTAATGCTTAATGTCCTGTATAGTTTATTTGTTATGGTTTCCTTTATAGCTTAGCAATTACAGAGTATTTAATTAGTTGTTTGCTACATCATTAGATCTCACGTCAAATGACCAAGTACAGAAATAAAACATTAGCTTCATTTTACACTTTTGATGCTTTAAGTAGAAGTGATGTCACTACAAAGCATGATCTCTCTGCGATGATTATATAGCCTTCAAAAAATAGTTTGAAGTCTCAAAACCTTTGCCAGATACCTTCAGGAGAGTAAAGATAAGTTTTAAAAATAGGCACAAAGCTAATTAAGAGTTAAATGCTGTGGAAGTAAAAGGTCAGTTCTGTCTTCAAAAGTTCAATAGCAGTACACCATGAAGCTCTGTACTTGGGCTATTTATTGTGTCTCTAGATCATATTAGTAACCTCAGTCAGTCTGAAGATTAAAACAGGGGTCTAGCATGGCCAGATGCCACATTTTGAGGAATTATCCCTGTCTCTGTGCAGAAGCCAGCCAGCACCCCACAGGAACGAGCAATGAACAGAAGTGTCCCTCAGGTCTGGGTGAATGCCATCGCAGCAGCACATGAAAGCTGCTGCTTAGCAAGCTTTGCAAGTGCTTGGGTGGGAAAAGAGAAGGCCAAAACTGGGTCACTGGTGGGAACCAGCCACGTTTTTGGAAACCAGTACTAAAATAAATGGAAGTATTCATTGCGGGCATAAAACAGCGCATAAAAGGCGCAAAGATAAAATGCAGTAGAAGGTGCAAAACAACATATGGTTGTTAAGCCTTGATACCTTTAAAGATGACTGTGAATTCAGTTTAAAAGACAAGGGGGTTTTTTGCAGCTCTTTTTTCCACATGGATTTTACATAAGACATGTCTAAGCTTTATGTTAGTAGTATTAAGCAAAGAGAATATTCAATGGTTACCTGTATTTCGTATTTTTTAATGAGCAAAGGATATTTTCAGAAAGCAATCTTTTATACAAGATTGTGTAATATAAGATACAAGATTAACATTGACCACATTTTAAGGTAAAATTTTTGAAGTCCTCATATTTTTATTTACTTCTTGTTCAAGTTGCCTTCCAAATTACGGAAAGTATAGAAAATAGAAGATACCAGGAAAAAGTCCTCTCCAAAGGTTTATTTCTCTTTTTTTGCAAAGGTATTTAATGGATTCTGCAAAGGCTCTATCAAGTTCCGAGTATATTATACATTAGTAAATTTATAATTCTTCTTGCCCCCCGTGTAATTTCTTCCTGAACTCTCTGATGCTCCTCAGGCAATTGGAAAGGTGAGAGTAAGTTCAGTTTGATAAAGTATACAGCTCTTCTCCTTGCCTCACACTAAGGAAATTGAAAAACATCTGTCTTTCCGACACATGTCCTGGTTCCATTTCCTGTTCGTTGTCCTAGGGTCTACAGTGAACATTTTTGCATGTGAGTAATTCTCTCTCTTTGTATACTTTTCTTATTAATATGTTGCTGTTACTGTTCATTGTCTTATCTCATTGCTGTTTCCAGTAAATTGTTCTTCTTATCTCAACTCATGATCTTCACCTTTTGTGCCTCCAGTTCTCCTCTCTGGCCACCTGTGTCAGGGTGGGAATTGAAGATGGGGAAGGGGAACCAAGAGAGTAGCAGTGTGGTTTAGAAAATCTCAGTGGGAGAACTAAACTGGGAGGTACCATTCCTAAATGATGAACTTTGTGAAGAAAAACACTATTTTAAAACGTATTTAAACTGTATGTAAAAATTCCAAGGAAAGTCGCATTTATTAGAAAACCTATGGAATAGTTACTGTATAGAATTAACAACACACCAGTCAGACATGAACTGTTAAACTGAGCTTTCTATTTCCTCTTAACCTTGACTGGGTTCCTTTGTAATTCTTCGGTGATTAAATTAATTTCACATTTGTGTAAAATTAGTAGAAGACCCAACACTGTTTCTACCTTCTCTTTCTTTGCAATTTTTTAAATAAAAAATATTTTTAATCTTGGTTATTTGTAAATGATTTTTAAAAATAATTTAGAATCACCTGGCAAGTTGACTGTGAAGAGTCAAGTGTTCAATAAAGTGTTTAACTAATCCAAGAGAAACTAGTCTGGCTGCAAGAAAGTTTTCAAATGCCTGCTTCCACAGAAAAGGGGAGAAAAAGCCTGAGATATCTGCTGTCAAAAACAACTGGGGTTTTTTGAAAGATCACTGAAAATTAAATGTTCCTATGTGTACTATTTATACTAATGCCTTTCTTCTCTTGCCCTTACATATATGAATGCCTCAGCTATCCCCATGAAATCCATGCACTGTGATACGTGCCCTTGGATCACTAATCATGTCATCATTAACACTGGGAGAGTAGCCAGCAATTTCCCTCAAAGTCTGGATGGTCACATTGAGTTCATGAAGGTGAACTTTTGGGCAACTTGGACATTTCCTCTCTCTCTCAAATGCGTTTCAACCACCTAAACAGCAAGTGTAGCGTTAGATGTGAATAGGCACTTCAGGGATGTCAGGTAGTAATTATAGGCATCACAGGCAGTCAACTTTATAATTTGCCTCTGGATAATTTAATTTAATCTGATCTGCCCAGCAGTGTCCTTTGCCATATCCTTTGTCTTCCCACCTGTTATGAATGTCACAGTTTGCACACTGCAGGGCTCTCGCCTGGTGGCAGGTAAATCCCAGTGTATTTACATAGTGTATGTGCTGCTCCTTTGGTCGTTAACCCTGTCAAAACCAGTTGTTCACTCATCAAATCACATCTATCTGCAGCCCCTGCTTCTTTGGGGCATTGTTAAATGCCTTGGTGATGGTAACCTTTGGGGGCTGGGCATACCTTAGCATTAAGGAGCTCTTCTGTGGTGCCAGCTGAATAGCCTGTGCAGCTCAGTGTGTTCTTAAACTCATCAAAATGCCTGAAAATGGCCTGCTATTTTAAAACTGGAATCTGTTGCTTGAGCTCTGGCCTTTCAGTAGTATGGGAACTAGTACAGTGTTTTCAAACAGAAATGTACATTAAATATGTAACTATGGACCATGTACATTTGTACCAAATATAAATACTATCAAGGACTCAAATTCTGAGCTGAAACTCATCCTTATTATTATCTGATCTCATCAAAGACATATAAACACAAACTGTCATTTCTCTTTGACCATATGTTCAAGTGCTTGTGTGTGGCATCCTGCCTTGCTTTCATATGCCCATCTCAGTATCTCTGGGTTTATATTGGTGCTCATATGTATTGTGGCATTCCCAAGTCCTTTGTCCCCTTTCCGTCTCCAGGTATTCTTCCCCTGTTGTCTTCAGTCCCTGTAAGCCATCTATGGACATACCACCCACAGCAGCTCCCAGGCAGGTGCTTCATGGTACAAAGGTGAGTTTGGCAATTTCAGCGTGGCTGGATCATCAGACCTCATCTCCAAGCAGAATTACCACTACTGTTAAATCATAGTCCATGCTGTTCAGTAAGGGTCGCTATTGCATGCATTATGTAAGAACATTTCCCACCTGAGCACTTTCTAGTGAATTAAGATGTATTGTATAATCATAGCTAAATAATTCTAAATGTGTACTTTTTGGTGGATATTTCCTAATAAGTAAAAAACGTACTAGATGAAGCATGAGAAACATGTACAATGTAATTTAAAACAAAACAGAGACCTTATTCTGTGTGATTTATCACCCAGGACTTTTGTCTAGAGTTTTTTACAATGGAAACTTAAAACACTTATTACTTTAACCAGTAAAAATTCTTGGTTTAGTACATTAATGATTTCCAGGCAAATTAAATATTAAAAGCGAAGTCTGTGAAGTGTAGCTTAAAATATCTGAAGCTAAGATTCAAAAAGAGAGATCTTATCTGTGAAGTGTCTGTGTGGGGGTATGTGTGTGTGTTTGTGCAAGCCTGCCAGCACAAATGATTCAGGCTTATTTAAGAATGTGCAAAATATTAAGAACAAAGAAAAGGCTGAGGAAAGATTTTCAGTGATGATAAAATCAGAGGGACATGTCGTCCTTAATCTTTCATGAAAGGAAATAATTAAAAATGCCAAGAACTGACCTCCAGCTTTCAGTCCAAACCTAAAGAATTAGTCCTAAAATATCAGTACAAGTAAATGTAATTATAAGAACCATAGCAGATGCTACAGAGCCTTTTGCGGAGTGCTGAACACTCCCCAGGCAGAGAAAAAAATCACATCAGAAGAAAATGAGATGAGATATGGAGAGAAAGTAAGTCATGTCTTGCAAAGTGGGTCCCTGTAGGCTGCTGTGCGAATGTAAGGCAGTAGATAAAAAACATGGTAATTTTGATCTCTCCTCTTTCTTGGAATGATTTATTTATTTACTGAAATGAATTTTTGGCTCTTAATTCTTGTGAAATTTTAGTAGCAGAACTGGCTTTTAATTCTTTTTAGACAAAGCCTTGAAAGGCCTTCAAGCAGAACTTCTTGCCTCAGAGCAACCTACAGCAGTTCTCAAAAGAGGTGTGTTGCCAGCTATTTTCATACAGCAAAACGGTAACATAATAAATATTCATTGGTAGACTGTTGCAGATCTGAGAATAAAGTGAGAATAAGTTTTATTCATGTTTAAAATACCAAATTCTTTGTTTAATAAAAAAATTGTTTCCCTTAGGTGTATCTTTCTGTACCTTTGGTTCTTAGGATGATGATGTTAAAGTAGAACAGGTCTAACTAGGGGTTAAAAGACTGGCAGCGCTCTGTGTTACTTTACTGTATATCCCTGAGTAAGTCACCTAGGCCTTAACTCTAGAAAATCCTTGCCAACAGTCTGGGACAGAACTCACATTTTGGAAAAGGGGTAATGCAGAGAGAGGAAATTTGCTGTTATGCAGGCAAGCCTCAGAATGTCATCCTCAAATGACGCCTAGATTTAGGAAGCCTTTTTAAAAGGAAAAAAACCCAATTGTTCTAGCATTCTTCCAAGTACTTTGTTGTTGAGAGGTGTTAAGTTCACTATGGCAGCACAGTATTAGCAAGGGAGATTTCTTCCTCTTTGATTGCAGTAGTGTTACATGTCAATTTCTTGGCCTTTGCAGGAGCCTGCACAGCAAAAAGCCACTGAGAACTGGCAGGAAGGACTTCTTTGGATAGTTCACTGAGGTCAGGAAATCCATTACAGTGTTTTGATGAGCGGTTTGAAATGGTATACGTAGTAAGCTGTAGAACAAAAATGTTAACTCTAGCAGGATTAAAATAAACTGAGTGTGAGAAGATGGGTGTTCTTAACCTCCTCAGTATTTCTTTTAAGAGCAGAAGCCTTATAGGAACTATGTGATTTGGATTACATATATAGTTCCCTCTCCTTAGCATTGCTGCATGTCCATCCATGTTATTCCTGATCTTCAGCACTGTGCCCTGCAGCAGTAGGAGTGCAGGATATGCTGCAGACTCCGCTGGTATTTATCCTGAAAATCAGTCAGAGATCTCGCGAATCAAAGTATCAGTTAATTGCTTCCTAAGATGGACGTACTCCCTCAAGCCTAGGAAAATACACCCTTTCTACAAGCTACCTTCAAACTGAAATTAAATGTCTTTCAAATGTAATGGCGCCTGTTTTAAAATCTGGACCCATGCAGCAGACAAATTCAAGGGAGACAGAGGAAGACCATGAGGTGTGGCACCACAAGAAGTCTGCCATGTGCTGTGGGATCTCCTGTTTTTTCTGTGTTATACATGTGTGGTACAGTTTCTTGCTGTCCACTGTAAACCTCTCAGAATGACTGCTGGCAGGGAAAAACACACATAACCTGGTTCTGGTTTTGTACTTCCTTGCACTGCCCCTGTTCCTATGTCAGTGATTGCGCCTGAGTGGTCAATGAAGAAATGTTCAGAGTCCTGGGGCTGTCTCTGTTCTTTACTCGCTCAATTTGCTAATTCAGCTGCAAGTCTATTTTAAAGAATCACAGAATATCCTGAGTTGGAAGAGACCCACCACAATCATCAAGTCCAACTTCTGGTGAGTTTTGGGTTTCTTTATGATAGGAATCTAATGTTTTGTGTACTTCTTTATTTACTGATGGTTTTAAAGGAGGATAGGGAGAGAGGGTTCAATTGGAATTCCAAGGGTGTTTGAAGTCTGTCTCTACTGCTGCTGTGGATCTTGTGCAGTAGCCCCGGGAAAATGCTGGCAAGGCAAGGCATGCTCTTATTCTCTGCTTTATCTCAATGTCCATTGCTGCTCTTATTTGTTCTTTTAAAAAAGAAAGGTATTTTACCCACATCAAAATGAGCTTTCTGCCTGAACCTTGTTATGATCCGTGTCATATGAGACTTCCTAATGCTAGGAGGGCCTGGAAGTGGAAAGTCTCTTTCTTCCTTTGCCTCTGTCCACAGCTCTGCTTCATCGTCTTCCTTTACACTTTTTTCATAAACTATCGTCTCAATATTTCAAGGAAAATAATTAATGCCACTGGTCAAAAATGTAAAGGTCCTCTTCTTACTCTTTTTTGACTTCTTATTTTCTCCATGTCTCCTGTATTGTTCAAGAGTGATGTCAGAAAGAGGTTCACGGTTGATTCTGCTGTTTCCTAGCTGTCAGAGCCAACACAATAAAGCTAGATCCTGTGAGGCATTCAGCATCATCAGTGTTTGGGTATGTGTATGGGAAACTTGTGCAAAGAGGCTTCCTTATGAATATGGATACCTTTGTAAATACATATATGGCAAAACTCTGTCCTTCAAGAAAGTCCTCTGCCACCCAGCATCTCATTTGGTTTTAGAAAGAAAATACGGAGTGAAAATCAAGTTGTAAGCTGACCATTTCCCTTCATTTTGGGAAAACGCAAATGTTTAATTGTATGAAACATACAATTAAAATCTGGAGTTTTCCAGATTGCTTTGTGTATTTTTGTGAGACAGAGCTTGTGCCTCGGACATCTTGTAATTTTATTCATGCTCTTCTGAAGTATTAAAAAATAGGATTAAAAAAATTCATATTACTTTTTTTTTTAAATGTTCTTGTAAATAAACAAAGTTATAAACTCTAGCAAGTGGAAGAGCAAACAATAAAATAAATATGAAGCAGAATATAAATATATTGTGTATAATAGAATAATAAACATAACCCTAAGCCTACACTAAAAACCAAAATGAAGTAAGAAGTGATTTCTTGTCTGGTGATTTTGTGGACCTGTTCAGCATTTGTGTCAGAAGAGAGTTCAACTGATGAAGTGCAGCATAAGCATTAGACATTACTTATTAGGTGGAATTTTTCAAAACCTAGTAAAACATAATCTGCATTTTAAGGAGATTAGTTTAGAGCTAGAAATATTCAAGTATGAGTGCAGAGGAAAAAGTACCCCTTTAGCTATTTTTACTTAAAATAATTTTTCTTTCTCAGAATTGTTATTTTAACACTGCTTAGAGGTCTGTAATGCTAAAGTAAAAGTCCAAATGTTTAACTAGTGATGTCGTAATGAGTTTTCAGTGAAAAGTTGAGTATATTAGTATATACATAGGTTTTCGAACCCCTGAGTTAATATAGTCAGATCTTTTTAAAGTAAGAGTCACGTCATCCATTATTTTCTTTACAGAAAGTAACATACCTGTGCTTAGTATAGGCAACATTACTACTTCACTGACATAAGGCACACAAATACAATGTTACAGTGAGAATCCCTGAGAGTACACAGGGAAAAGATGTCAGAATGCCACATTAGCAAAGAGGGATGGTGGAATTATTGTAGATCTCTGTTTATTCTTTTGCATGCCATCCTTCTCAGATAATCCTAACTCCATTGTTTACAGTGCTAGTAGTTGTAGTATCTGTCCTGTGTCACAGCTTCTGCATATTCATAGGCCTGGAAATCCTTTTCAATCAGTGGAGAGACTGAGATGACATAAGGAGGTGTTTTCATACTGCTTGGAGGTGCATAGCCATTATTTACAGTTTCTCTGTTGTGATATGGCTGCTTTTTAAAAACCATGAAGAATTTGCTCAAAGAACCTGTAGAGATAAAGAGTACACGTAAATCTCAGCCTGAGATGTGTTAGTTGCTATTGAGGGACTCAAAGTAAAGTGGATTAACAAGCACTTAGTAGTAAACATGTGCCCAGGGCCTGACAACCTTCACATTTAAGGACGTATTTAGGGGTTATTGCCTACATTAACAAAAGAAGAAGAAGAAGATTATTTTAAACAATGTCCAGAATGTGTTAGATGTGATTGTTCCAAGGTCTACGTTGTCCTTGATGAAAATGATTCTTTTGAGTGCCTTCCCATTTCATCAGGGCAGATTTAGTCCCTGCCAGAAGGCAACCTGAATGTCTGGGATTGGCAAACAGGGAAGATTTGGGTGAAGTGCTTCCTTTGCTCTTATGGAAGATATGGTGGCTCATGGCATGCCTTGCCATCACAGGGAGAAAATACGATGTTTTTATATGTTATTAATCCTCTGATGTGGTGAACTACTTCAATCACTGGAATTCAGAGGTCCTAGCCATGGTCGAGAGGTGGTTTGGTTGATATAGCTGGTGCTGTCTACTGTGAAAGTACTTCAAATAGGAACATTCTTTTAAGCTCAGTCAGTCCTTGGACTTGATCCAATTTTAAGGAGGGAAAATGAGAAGTTTTTCCATGGCTGCACTGGGAGCAAGATCAATACTCTTCTCTCTGCAGACCTTTCATTTTTTTCTGTTTCCTTCAAGCTTTTTTCCTCCACTACACTTTTTCTTTATTCTAAGTTGCATAGAAAAGCAAATTTTGGGATACTTCAGTGAAAAAATCTTAGAACCACACAAAGCAAATCTGGCTCTAATGTTCATTTATCCCTATAGATGAAAAGCTTCATTTTTAACTGAGAAGCAATTTGCATGCATGAGGAAATTCAGGAGCTGAGGATTATGCTGGTAGAAGGGCTACTTTCCTTTCAAGTCTAGTGCACTGTTTTTCTAATCAATTGTTTTAACCTTTAATCAGTCACTTTTGATTTAATTGACACTGACTGCAATCCTTTTGCTCTTTGCTCTGCTGCAGTTGTAGCTAGCACAAGTCTGATTGTACTTAGAGTGAGACCATTCGTTTGTTTTCCAGGAATGCAAAGCCTTAACCAAAGCCCTTAAGTTTTCTTTAAATTCTCTCATGGAGTATTATGCTGGAGTAAGAAACACAGGGAGTTTAGTTTCATGGCCAGCAGATCATTTTTTTATTAAAAAAAAGTGTAAATACCGACTGTTTGTGCTGCTGCATCTGCTAGCTGTGGATTTGAGTATATTTAATATTTAAATTAGGTGTGAAAATGAGACTAATTAATTTTACGTATTAATCTGTGACTAAAACCTTGCAATTCTCAAGAGAAACTCTACCATTCCGCGTCTTATGTTGCTTAAGAAAGTAAGGTAAAGTGCAGCATTGCAAGTTATTTTGATTTAAAAATATCGTAATTTATTTTATCCTGACTTTGAAAATGACCGAAGCAGCCTTTGGCTGTACCATGGAAGTGTGCTGCGCATCTCTATCAGTGTCTTAACATTAAAGCCCTTCTGACAAATATCTAAGCTTCTTGCACAGCATATTGAAATTCTGCTCTTCTGAGTTATACTCGAACTTATTGTCCAGCATCTATAGCTTTCAAAGCTGTTAAGGGTGAAAATTGATGATAGTAATGCTGAGCTCTTGTACTTTTCATGAAAAGTGTCTCTTCAGTTCATTGATAAAGAACATGAAATACTGAGAGGCTAAACGATTTATCTACCCAGTATCACCTGAGAAATCACTAGCAGAACCCAAGAGAAGAGAGGCCCAAGTCACTTTTTCTAACCACCATACTGCACTTGACTCCTTGCTTCTGTAGCCATCCATCACTGTGTCAAATTTGTATCAGTATGGTAAGGAGTCTTTGAAAACACAAAAAAGCATTCAAAACCAATGTCTTTCCTGCTACTTTCCTTTCATCTCCTAACTTGACATTCTTTCCTCTGAGAGGCTTGATCTCAATATTTATGTCTGTGTGGGCTGGCTTTCCACAATGACATATTAGTAAAGTTCTTGTGTTTGTCCAGCTGGTGTTATGGCTCCAGGTGCTTCTGAGCAAAGGAGAAAACATTAACATGCTGGGTTACTTGCTTTCAGTTCTTCTACCTCAGTTCCAGAGTCTTCAAGCAAGCCAGCAGCTGTCCATCTTCTCTGGTATACCCAGACACTTCGTGCATGTGATATATGTATGAGGAGGGTATTTTGAGTCTCGCAATGAAGAGATACCATAGTGCTGCCCTAGTGCCAGGCAGACCATGTCATGGAGCAGAGAATGCTGCAAGGTAGCACATTCTCCTTGATTTTGCCAGAACCTTTCTGCTCCCTGCTGGAACAGATGTCACAGAGGGCTATGCCAGCTATATACATGGTGGGGGATTCAGATTCTACATAGAAGCGGGGGAAAAAAGGAGAAGCTTTTAGGTATGATTGAAGAGGATTCATTAATTTGTTTTGAAATGTATCAACTGAACTCAAACAAAGGGCTAATTTTCTTGTAGTCTATAAAAATAGCAAAATACAGTTTAATTTCTAAATGGCATATCATTTTGATAATGGAATTTTACATTGTCAAGTACTTGAAGGGTTACAGATCTTTTTTCTTTCTGCATTGAAAGATTTTGCTGTTTGAAACCAAATCAAAGACTGCTCTAATAGTTCCATTTTTAATTTATGTATTTGTATTGATATATTTACTGTTCACTGTACTCCTAAAGTGGAGAATGCTCAGAGTATTGTAGGAGAAAACCAGGACATGAGAGGAATCTAACTTCATGGTATTACATTTCCCGTTTTTAAAGACTTCTTTCCCAAAATACACTGCCTTGTGTTCAGCAGAGGTTTCATTGTGTTTTGGCAAAACCTCACTTTTTCAATTATCCTGCAGTGTGTGGCAAAGCCTTATTTTTAAAACATTTCGATGTGTCTGTAAAAAGCACAAAAAAGATAGTTAATACTGACCTTTTTGTAACTCTTATCCCTTCATTCTGGAGCAGACTCTGTGATTTTGAAGGTTTTACCACTGAAACTATGTAAGTAAGGTGCAGCCACCATGCTACCCTTGATTTTCTGAGAAGTGTCTTTAGTTGGATGTGTGTGCTTCATTTCTTTCTCATATACTTCCTTTTATTTTGTTTCAATGAAGGAAGAATTGAGACAAAAAGAAAAAAAAAAAAAAAAAGAAAAAAGAAAAAAGAAAAAAGAAAAAAGAAAAAAGAAAAAAGAAAAAAGAAAAAAGAAAAAAGAAAAAAGAAAAAAGAAAAAAGAAAAAAGAAAAAAAGGAAAAAAGAAGAAAAAAGAAAAAAAAGAAGAAAAAAAAGGGCTTTACTAGGTAGGGAGTAATCATGTGCATAAGAATCACTGCTGAACAAAATGTAGGTAAGTGGAGCTGTGGAATAAGCAGACAGTGTGAAGATAGAGAAATAAAAATTTGGAAAAATTTTCTTCTCCTGACCTGTATGCCTCCTCTGCTTGTCATTCTTCTCTCCCACGGGTTGTTGATGTAAGTCTTGAGTATCTGATGAACTGTTAATAGTGCTTGCTTTAAAGTAATGAAAATGTATCTCAGTAAAGATGGGTGAACAGTAATATTAAAAGTACATAAGGTAAGCAAAATTCTGAAGAGAATGAACTTTAAAAACTTACTCCAAACTACTGATGAGTTCCTTAAAATGCTGAAATTGTGAGAGATAGGATAGTATATCCTTCAGTTTACTGCACATCTAGCATCAAGCAAGGTTTGCTTCATGTGCTATTTTTCGCAAAGAGTCATTGAATTTTGCATGCAGTCTTTCATTTTAAAATATTCAGACAATTTTTTCCTGCCAGCAGTATCAGAAACAACTAAATGAAGTATTTCTTCCACTGCACTTTGTTTATTCCTGACTTAAGAGATCTGCTGTTATGGAAATTGCACTTAATTTTCATGTTTTCGGCTCTTGGAGCTTGTTTTGGACAAAGCCTTCTAGGCTCTGCTTTGGTAATACACTAACACAGATGTCATATCCCAAAGTGTGTCAGTGTGTCAAAACAGAGATGCTCACAGGAGTAAGTAAGGCACGCACCTCCGTAGTTTACCAAGTGGAAATCATGGCATCAGTGAAGGTAAATTAGGCTGCAGGGAAGATCAGGTCTCTACTGGCAGCATTTTGTGCTGGTTGTGTTTTCTGTTGTTTGAGGACAAAACTAGGTTCTACAAAAATGAAGGAAATAATTAAAAGGGGAAGACAAATCCGAAGAACAGATTGAAAAATAGGTTTTTCTTTTCCTATTTTATTTTACCCAGATCTTTATTAATTTATTGTAGAAGAATAAAAAGAGGGGAATATTCAAATGTTTGAAACCTCTCTGGTAATAACAATGTTAAACATCACAAGCACATTTTATGTCTGTCCAGTCAGAGGGCAGGTAAAGTGTTTTAGAATTTCATATCCTACTTTGCTGCTCCAGTTAAGGTTCTAGTTCCTGTGCTGCCTAACAGTCTATTATAACTTGTTTTATTACTTGGTGACTTTTGTGGTATAGTTTGAAAAGATATATAGTACTGGAAAAAGAAATGCATTAACCATGCAGTGTTAAGTTAGCACACCCTTGTTTTTTACGTCTTTCGTTTTTTACGGTATATTGCAGACTTTTGCTTCTACTATGCAAAATCATACAGAAATGAAATATTGATGGAGAGGAGATTATCAGGTTTCAACAGTAGATAGTGAGAGTTTAAATTCTTATGTCCAATCCAAATCCTAATGTGACCTTTTCATTCCAGAACAAAATGTTAAAGTTATTAGGGGCTACAGTACTCAACACCTCTCTGCCACTGGCCTTTTGGCAAGTACCATGGTGTTTTAAAGAGCTCCCTCTTGTCCTACTCAGATTTTCACAGTTTTCTCACCCTTTATGATTATTTCCCAAAATCGTTGAATTAAACAGGTATTTCACAGGAAAATAGCTACTGAAAATTTTATTTGAAACTGGTTTTTTTAAACACTTGCTCGTAAGAACTGGGTCTGCTGCTGTGCTCTCACAGAGAACCCACTTGTTGCCCTGTTGTGTCCTTGGAGTGGTCCTGGGTCAAGTCAGTGCCATGAAGGAGCCACAGGGATCCTTGAAGGCAGGCACCAGGATGAAGTGTTTTCTGGATAAAGTGTTTTCTTAATTCACTGAACACGGCCTAAAGGAATATATTTGGGTGACTTCACTCTGGCCTCACGTGGTAGTTGTCTATAGTTTTTCTGAGTAAGCATCAGCCCTGGCCAATGTCAGCCAGCTCCCCATAGCTTCCGCAAAGTGCTGATCTTTGCTGCCTGGAGTTGCTGTGATGGAGGAAAGAGAAGCAGTGCCTGAGGCTTCTGTACATTTCCTTCTTCACCATCAAATACCACAGCTGAGTGTCTTTATACTTACGGTTTCAACCCAGTAGACTTAAACACATAAAGGACGACAGTTTCTTTGTGAAGTTAGAAGTCTAGCAACTGGAAGGACTCACTTGCCAGGTGCTGCTGCTGCTTTTTGGGTCTGCGTGGTCTACCTGCAATCCTGCAGAATGAGAAAAAAGTTGGAATTTTTCTCATGAATTTAGTTCTTAGAAAAACCTGTCTTATCTCCAGGCCAACAGAATTACAGAAAATTACACTGTAAATATAATTTTTTCTTTCATAGGAATAAGTTTTGATAATTTTTAGACAACTACCCAAACAAAGCTGGTAGGTTCCATCACTAAAAAAAGCAAAAGAGCAAGGGAGACATCAGCGTAGGGATACACACATTTAATCTGGTTTCATTACATGAGTAGTCTTTAGCTAGAGTAGAAAACTCAGCAAGTCAGCATAGACATTTTGTTATTTGGTTTGAAGAGCTGCTGTTTGATTTCAGTTTATCTTAATTGACTGAATGACGCTTAAAATGGTCTAAGTATCAAAAAGGGCCTGAAATGAGAAAAACTGTGAATTCTGATGAATTCTGGCAAATATAGCTACTTTAGTGTAAATCTCTGTGTGGACCCATTTGCTTCTTGGTCAAAGTGTGAAAAAAACAGTTTACTAAAAGTCAGTAGCAAACTGCCAGGATTAATTTTTTGTTCTTACTTTTTTGTTTGTTTGTTTGTTTTTTGTTTTTTGCCCTTGAAGGCTTATGCAACCTATTCCTTTGTTCTTGCTGATATTCCATCTGGAGTAAGCCTTCTATATTTAGAACCTTAAAAAGAATTATTTTTTATTTTATTTTTATGTCTCAAAATAAATTGCACTAAGTTCAAATGGGGTGCTAAAAGTTATTTTAGTTCTTCACTGGTTCAGAAATCTTCTAAAAATATGCTTGACTTTGTCTGGACGGCTATAGAATTTGATGTTGCTGTCGAACTTTTGCATCTCCAAACTGAATATTTTTTGTTCTTCAAGCTAAAGCTCTGCAGACCTGAACTCTGTGCAGTTAAATGCTGCTGATTCATCATGCTTACATATTTTTACATAAATAAGAGTGACTGCAGACATCAAAACTGTTATTGCTGTATTGTTGTGTACTGTGTACAGATTGTAATGGTGTTTTGTATTTGAGGTTAAACTTTGGGGTTTTATCTTCTAACTATCAAATCCTATTCTTGAATTTAATCAACAAATTTTATGTGCATTCAAATGCAATTAAAAATTAATTTTCCCCACAGCTTTCATGCTCTCAAAGAGAAAAATTTGCCAATTTTCTGCATTCAGTTCTTGAATTCAATTTTTGTTACCATATGCTCTGCCATGCCCCTTGAAGTTTGGTTGCAAAGTAAATAGAAAAGCAGATTCTTAAATACCTCCCACTCCCACAATCCATGTTTTACAAAGAGATGGAACTGCTTCTTTCTGTGAGCCATATCTGATTTGTATTTTCAGACTACTGCTGCTGAACAACAAAAGTACTGCTAGGAAAAAATGGAGTATAATTAAATTTGAAATGGAGAATACACACATAATCAAGAAATAGTTCAGATAGCAAAGTAATTTTCTGAGTTTATGCATGAGTCTATGCATTATTTCTACAGGACTTGCTGTCCATAACTAACCATTGGATATAACTCAAATGAAGTTGAATAACTGTGGAGGATAATTTAGTTTTTTTAGATTCAGATACTGTGTTCTTTACCTATCTGCTCAAAAATAAATGTTGTATGTTCTCTAAAAGCCTTTTCCTGCCTGTTATGTAAACCTGTCTATTTGTCAGGTCTGCTCTGGTGTTTTGTTTTTCCTTGGCTGAGTGAGGACATGCTGTAGCTGCACTGATGTTACTTCTTGTGTGACAGCTAACTTTTACTGACAGAGCTTGTGCTGCAACAGAATCCTCAAGTAGACACTGCTGATATAATTTGATAATATCCTATGGTTCATTAAATACTTCTATTTTGTCATCATGCCAAGTGTGGTAAGTAGGACATCTTCCATGAGAGAGGTCTCCTGAAACCCAGTGTCTCAATGTTCTGATGGAGTTTTCAGAGTTTGCTGAAACCACTTTTGAGGAACCATTTTGTTAGCTGTGCCTGACAAAGAAATAGATATATTAACCTATCCCACAGACAAACCTTTTCCTAAGGGAATTATAAAGTCACTACAGGGTGCTTATGCAATTTCTCAAAAATCACAGCCTTAAGTCCAAATTCGGGGTAGGAGTAGTGGTAGTAAAAATGTTCTTTTTTTTTCTTTAAAAGTCTGTCAGTAAACTTTTTTGGCCATATGTTAACTGGTAAGAGACTTCAGGAGCTGTGTAGGTCACTGCATGGGTGAAAGCAAGAAGGTGGACGTGTGCATTGTGGTATTGAATGTATAATTGAAACACGTCTCATCTGAGACTACACTGACAAGAGATGGATGTGACAATATCAAAAGATTTGAAGAGTGCATCTGGTTTTTGCTGATTTTTTGTGCCAAATTTTTAAGTAAAATTAATCTTTCACTTTAGTCTTTAATTCAAAACCATGGAGTTTTTCTAAAAAAAAATTAAAAATCCCCAACTGCATTAAAAAACCCCATTTAATATCTTCCAGATTATGCCTGATTTGATTTGTTATACTTTCATAAATTTTTTAATTGACAGAAAAAGGAAAAAGATCAGTTATGCACATGCTTTTTGTTGCAAATGTATTTTTTCTGTCCGTGCTGTAATGCAGAGATGTTTCAGCTGAAGATTATCCTGACTGTTGAGTGCAGGAGTTTTGGCAGTTAAGGATTCTTAAGTGCATTGCCACTCAGTCCTTATAAGCCAAGTTATCTCAAGGTTTCTTGGGAGTGGGAGGTGGTTATGTGAGTTAGAAACAGAAAACTAATACATTTCCGTGTGTACTGTGAGACTTGCGATTTCTGCCATCACCAAGACGTTGCATGAATAAATTTCCTTGTAATTCCGTACAGGTTTATCTGTAATTAATATGCATTGGTCTGACCTCTCCGAGTCTAATTTATCCTTCCTAGTGTCCTTTCAAGTGTTAAATACTACTTTCTGCATATTGGCATTTGCTCACTAGGTTTATCTTTAGCTTAAACAACAGACACATATGCCAAATAAGCTCACCTGCACTGCAGGAAAAAGTTTAAAAGAAGTCTGAGTTTAGGGGTAAGATTTCCCAAATGTTTCAATACCAAACCTGCAGTCTGGTCTCACTAGCTGCCTTATCCAAGATCAGTGAGGCACAGCATCATAACAGCACAGTGACTGCACTACAGCAGTGAGCCTGGAGATAAGTGGAGTAGAAATATTCCAAAAACCTGAGTACAGTGGCAATTGGTTCTGCTTCCAAAACTGCCTTTGCTGCTCTGGGCTCTGGTTAGGCAGGAATGTTCATTCCCTACTAATTTCTATCACCTCCCTTCAGCTCAGCTTTGTAAGAAAAGCAAGAAGATGCAACATAGTAAAGAGACAGCTGTGGCTGGATGTTGCATACAGCTGGTGACCTCGTGACATCCTTGCACCTGGTGCTGAGGCATGAGCTGATCTTCATGGTCCTTCACACAGCATTGTCTTTGGCTTTGTCTCATCAAAATATGCACCCAGATGTTCCAGACCAAACTCAAACCAAAAAAGTCAATTAGTAAGTCAAACCTGATTCAGTTTCAATGAGAATTTTCAGTCTATTTTTTTTCTTTCTTTTATCTTATTTTGTTTTCTTTTTCCTAATTGATTTTAAGGCATTTTGAGTTAAAGCTGTAACGCCTTTGATTAATGGATGCCAGAATTATGATATGGCATTATGCATCAACTATTGCTTAATCATGCCAGACCATGCAACCTGTCTAAGCTTAGAGCTCAATATCAGCTCTCCAGTAATAGCAGTATTACTCTTTAATTTTATTGTCCCCTGTTAATGTACTGTTCAGAACTTGTTCATGGCATTTCCACAACCAGCTACACGGCAAATATATATAGCTGAACTGGTGCTCAGTCTTGCCAGAATGGGAAAAATAACTTATTCAGTATATAGTCGTAGCTGTTTTGGCTGTTCAGAGTGTGAGGGTGGCTGTCCTTGGCTTATGACCAGATTGTCAGAGTGAAGTTAAAATCTGCCAGTGTTTTTGCTGTAGTTGTCTTAGCCCATTTCTCTCCTTGTTTTATTTTGTTCCATTCACCCAGGATCCATCATCCCTGCCTGTGCCTTTTTGTGTGTGTGTCATGTTGTCACTTGATCTGGTGCACGTTGTTTATTTTTTGTCTTGGCACAATTTAAAATGACACTCTTGCTGTCTCCAAGATCACCTACACGATCATTTGTTTCAGATCTCAGCAAATATCTCTCTGTCTAAAAAACCTGATCTCTGTGATTTGCTATGTAGGTGAGAGGATAAGGGCTGTTATTAATTTTGTACTGCCCACTGTCCTACCTGATCACTTGCTTTGAATGTAGCCAAATGATTCCTGTGTCCTTGGTAGCTTTTACCGTCAAGGCTCAGCTGTCCAGGCTGAAAGGGTCGGGTTACTTGTTTAGAGGTACTTTAGCACTGCGCTGTGCTTTGTTGTGTTGATGTGAATGAACTTGCTCTCAAGTAATTCTGGGCAATACGATCACTTTATGTAACTTGCAGAGGTATGTGGGGAGATGAAGCATCCTCCAAGGTGACATCCATGCAGCTCCATGACTTTGAATATGTCTGTACACTTATGACTAGGGCTTCTGGAGTAAAGTTTTGTGACTTGACTTTGTATCCCTGAAGTAACAAGAGTTCAATATTTTCTTTTCTTTTTCCACGGCTCAGTAGTTAAACTGCTGGTGAGGAGTGATAATCACCTGATACCAATGCACTAAGGTGTGAGCCACAGGAAAAAATGAATTTTGAGATGGGACAAGGAACATTGTAAATTAATCTGTATTTCTGAAAGGCAGATTCAGAGCTAAAGGTAGCAGCACTAAAATACATTTAAAAGACCTGCAAATACTTAATATATATTTCCTCAGTATATAAGATGCTATTATGACAAAGAGGTGTTTTATCAACAGAGTTTTTATCTCTATAGAGATGGAGCCTTCTGTTTGCTTTTGAGTATGCCTTTTATTTGCTTCTCATTAGGTTACTTCAAATCACTTTGAACACTAAAACTTTAATTTTCTAGTTCAGAATAGTAAGAAAAAGGATTTTTGGACATTATAGATTTCATTTAACAGCTATTCTATTGACTTTAGCAAAGGCAAAGCCTTGATCTTGGATGTGGACCTATTCAGATAGCGAATTTTTCCAAATTAGAACATGATTAGGAAAAAAAAAGGCCTTCCAGTGAATAGCAAGGCTCATGAACTCCTGAAGAATGCTTTAGACACTATCCTTTTTTCTGTCCAGGATTAGATTTTGGCTGGCTAATCCTCTTCTTGATAAGTGTCTGCTAATTATATTGCAAACAAGCCAGTGGTCTAATTTGATAGACAATTTTCTGGTAGAGTTTTCACAGTTTTCCTGAGTGCCTTCAGAGGCTCTCTCCCATCTAACTAATGCCTGTGTCACACTAATAACACCCATTTAAATTTCTGTAGTGTAGAAACCTGCACAACCTTTAACACACAACAAGCCCTCACTGATGTAGTGTAGAGTGCACTTGCATCTGACCCAACAAGGAGATGAGATTATTTACTTTCATGGATGTAGCATTCAATTCCTAGTAAGCTCCTTTGCTGCTTACTAGCCACCACTGTCAATATAGCATGTACAGCCTGAGTGAATCATTCATCCAAACGGTGATTTTCTTCCAGTGTGCCAGAAACCCATCTGATGGGACTGAGCATTGCCATGGGGCCATGCCAATTTCCTGTTTATAGCCATAGGTTGTTTTTTAGGTAAAGTATTCCCTAAAAGAGAAGACACAAGCAAAACTGGGACATGACTGTACACCTTTTTTCCTAGAAAATAACCTTTTTCTAGGAAAAATCTCAAACTCTCCCAGTGAGAGAGAGAGATTTATTATTTTTGCTGTCTTGTCCAAAAAAACAGCCTGCACCATTATGACTGGGACTATGTCTAGGCTGTAATCTGTAGCTGTGTCTCCATAGTCTCAGCTATTTGAAGAACTCAATTTAGCAGGATATTACAAGACAGACATCTGATTGTGGTAGACATGAGAGACATACAGAGCAAAAGCAAGCTTGCCTTCTGTCTGGAATAGGTCACTGTGCTGGGACTTCCCAATCTCTTTGTTAAAGCTTCATACCAACACACAATGCTTGCTCTTTCTGCTGCACTCTCATGTTTCTCATTGATTTAGGGCCCTCTTTTGTCATCTTTGGTCTGTTCTTGTTATTAATGACAGCAATTTTCTTATATTTTTATTTCTAGCTTTGTAGTTGATGAGGGAGAACTGCAAGGAGGAGGAAGGTGTCTATGTATACAGAAAGCAGAAATGTAAAAGAATGATAAAAAAAAAAACCACTGCAGCCTTTTCTTTTCTGAACTGGAAAGTCAGAAAATCCCAGATACACTGGGGCTGAATTACCCCACATACTGAAATATGGATATGTAGGTCATTATCTGTACAATTATGTACTTCCTTATGATATAATCCTTGAAGATTTTTTAAATTTCAGAAATAAAAATTTAATGTACTCCAGGGATTACTAGTTCACATCTCTCTGTCTGCAGGCATGAGAAAGCAAAATTCTTTTTTCATGAAATAACTGATGCTGCTGTATTTGCCTTCCGTGGCTCATTAATGCGAACTTGTTTGGTCTCAGTAATTTTCTCTTGACACAGTGCAGCAAAATACACACAGCTTCACTGTGGATGAAAAGATTCTCCAGAAAAGTAAGAGAAAGCTAAAACAGGAAGCCAAATTTGACTTTGTAAAAGCAGGCATGTGTCTGTTCTAACCACAACACTTCATTAAAGAGCTGAGTGTACTTGTCTGGGAAGGATAGGGAGAAACACAATTTGTAAAATACAGCAGTACATCTTGCATCTTCACTGCAGTGAGGATCTGGTGCTTGATTGGCAATCCAATTGCTATCATATAACTAAAGAGCATTCGACTTTTCCTTGGCCTTCTTATTTATCTGGAAATACTTGAAGTAAAGGGGAAAGCTACTGCACTTTAATGCTATTTTGCTTGTACTGTAATCTGTAGATTTCTGTTAAGATCTTTCCAGAGGGCATGCTTCTGGCCTACATTCTGGTAGTTTTTGTGCCCAAAATAATGTCTGCAAAGGAGAGAAATTCTCTGATGCTCTGTGAAGTAGTAAAAAATACTGACTTGATAATTTATAGATGCTTCAATGTTGTTTTGTGTGTGTGCTGATACCACTCATTAGTAGTTAGTTTGATTGCAATGCCTGAATTAATTTATGCCCATATCTTCTGCAAAATGCTATAGGAAACTGAATCAGTGAAGAGGTGGTTGAGACTAATTTTTGAGATACTTAGGTAAAAAATTTCTTGGGTGCTAGTAGTGTGCTTGTTTGGGATTGGATAGTCATGCGGAGCTGAAATAACCAGTTGCCTCTTTTAGTTCTATAATCTCATCAGTGACATGGTGCCTATCTGGTTCAAGTGGTGGCCCTTATGAAAACTTTTTACAGTCTCAATCAATTCACTGGCATAAACTTACATTAAGGAAACCAAGACAAAATTACCAGATGTGAATGGGTCTCATTTTTGGCTGACTTTGCAGATGAATCTGTACTACAAAGTCTGACTCACTTTTCTAGGTCCTGGAGAAACCTAGCAACTGAAGGGTGAGACACACTGGTAAAATGAGGAGCTCAGATTACTGCTTCACAAGCTGTTGGTGGTGTGTGGAAATATGAAAAATTCGCTTTTCGATATAGTCAGTCTTTTTCAGGAATTAAAAGTATTTTTAAATTTAGGGAAAAAATTCAGTATTTCTAGGCAGTAATGCTTTATGCAGCTTATCTGTGCTCTGCTGTGAGATGTCCACATCATCAAAAAGAAAGCTAACCCTATATCATCTATGGGTTTAAAAACGGTGCATTTTAATTTAAATTGTTGGCTGTGCAAACTTTATTTATGCATAAGAGGGGCAACAATTTAGTAGCATCATGGAAGAAAGAATTCTTCAACATCCCAACAAGTGTCTATATCTGTTACCATTAAATGGTCGAATTTACGTTATTTAAATAGAAATATCTAACGTTTTTAACTTACCTATCTTTTACCTGAACCAGGAAAATAACCTTTTCTTTTAGAAAGTGATCAAATAAATCCTGACTTATTTAAATAGGTTTTACAACTGTTCCAAATGTTTAGTATTCATTGAGAGACAAAATGTTAGGAGAAGTAGTGCAAAGAAATTAAGTTGAAATTGGTAAACGAAAATTGAACGTTTCTGGTTTACTTGTGAAAGAAAGTATGATGTGAAGTAGTGACTGCAGTAGTACTGATCAGTGCTGGACTTGTTGCAGTTAATAGTAACTTTTGTAGAGAATTTCGTACGAGAGAGATGAAGCAGAAATTTCACTCCTCTGAGTGGAACTTGTTCAGTTGCCAAAGTACTGTTGAGCTTTCCTTCAAAACAAAGATGACCAAGGTCAATATTCCAAAATCACTGGGTTGTATTATGGTGATTGAAAAGGCATTTTATGGGACCACGCATTTTTGGAGATACCAAGTCAACAGCCAAGAGAATGAGAAGTATTAGGAAGCAGTAGAAACGCCCTGTGACAGACAGTATCTTCTTGCTCTGTGCTGGGTTGTGTATAGCACATGATTTAGTGCTTCTGAGCACCATTGCAATATAGGATTTCTTTTGGTAAGACATGCAGTTATCATCATAGATACTGGATGTTAAGATAATATAATATCTTCCTACAAGAGGTCATTGACTGGCTAAAACTTGGTGAAGTTTTCTTGCTGTAAGGAATTTTATTTGAATCTCTGTTAATCCAAAAGCACAAAGATGAGCTCTCTTTGTCATCTCAATTTTCTTTAGAAATAGCCACTGAGATGAACCTCCTAATTTACAGCTTATGGTTTTGGGAACTGCAGGAGACTTTAGAGAGGTAACAATAATAAAAGTCAAGAAAATAATCAGTTTTAAAAGGGGACAAATATAGAAACAACAAAAGAAAGAGTGGCAATCCACAGCCACAAAGGCTCTAACTGGACTTCCTGGCATCTTGTCAAAACCAAATCTTGTTCCTGTGTTTCAAAAGAGTACCCTTCATTGAAAGTTGCCAGTGTCAAGGCAAAGGAGACATCTGTGATTATGATATACCTCAAATATCTGTGTATAGGCCTGGAAGCAAAGATATGTAGATGGATAAGCACCCAAACTTTCTGAGCAATGAAATCTGACTGCAGTTTGGTTTCTCTTAGATCCAGATGAAAAGTACAGCCCTAGAAATGTTGAGAACCTCTCATTCTCTGTGAAATACACAATCAAACTTAATAGAGAGAAAGTCATGGCTGTGAAACCAGAAAAATTACTTTAGAATTTGAACTTCTTCATTTTCATTTGTCAGATTACATCCCTGTCATGTTCCACTCATGTGCCCAAGCATGTCAGAACAAGGGAGATGAGAATTTTTTTCTTCCATCTTTCAATTGAATTAGTTGATTTAAAAATAATCAGTTTGAATAAAGTCCTGAATGTGACTAATTACCAAGAGTGACAAGGTGAAAAAACTAGAAAGTGACCATTACTGCTGGGGGTCAATGAATCAAATTTATGTATCCCAGTGTCATCAAACTCAGGTGTGTTTGAAGGTGGATCCAGCTCTTATATTTGAACCTTCTCTAACACTGCTGTTCTTGTGCCATTTGTATCAATAGGCAGTGTACCAAGTGTTCATCACAGAAAAAGGAAATTTTAGGCAGATTTTAACAGCTTTTATAGAATCTACTGCTGGTTGAAATAATCTCATAAAACAATGGATGAAAGCCAGTCTAATTAACTAGTCTGCAACTGTGCAGGACTTTGTGTCAGTATTTGTTGAATATCCAGGAAATTTGATCTGAGCTTTTATATGGACAGGTATACTGTAGCTGTAAACTTCCTCAGGCCAGTAATAGTTAAAGGATTTAGATATCCATCTATGGCACCTAAGGGGAAGACTGTGTGTATTCTGAATGTGGTTTGTAGGAAAGTCAAAAGGGATGAAAAAGCCAAAAATACGTCTGAAATTTTCCTGGCAGAAGAATTACTGAAATTTTTGAAAATTATTCAAAAACTGTATGGGTTCCTCTCGTCCACCAAATACACTCACCAATACTTCACTGCAGATGCCCTGAGTCAGTTCAAGTTTTGCCAGTAGGCCAGGCAAGATGGATTTTACTGTTTCTGATACCAGCCTTCCTTCCTATGCAACAAATTTGGTTTTGCAGCTGCAGAATGCCCTCCTCAGGCCTCCTTTTACTACATGTGAGGTGGTGAAGCAAGCAGATGGACATGCAAGCGGTGAACCTCTTTCATTACATCCTGGAACATCTGCCACTGGAAAGACTTGCTAAAGGAATAGCACTGAAGACAAAATTCTGGCTTCTTCATGGTGAGAAGAAATTTACACCCATCTTTGTCTGGCCTGCCTCTGCACCCCTGAAGGAACATTTGTGGGATATCTTCATGATCTCCTTCAGCAAGGACCCAGTCTTGGATGGGATAGTGTGTTTCTGGAGCAGGAGCACAGTGTATGTCTCTCATTTATGGTTATTTACCCCACTCCTAAGACGACACCACTACCACTCTCACTGGAGCTGCCATTTGCACCTTTCACTCTATTCCTCTACAAGGAGGCAAGAGGAGATTAGCCAGGGCACCGTCTATGGCTCCTCGAAATGGGGAAGTCTTACCTCTTTACAAGCTTCCTTCCCTTTGTCTTCCCCAGCCCTCCACTGTTGTTCAGTTAGGGATGTGAAAAGTTACATCCCTGTCTGTTTCCTGTAACACCTCTTTATGGACCTGATGTACAGAGCCATGACGAATTCCTTTGTGAATTTGCTTATGCTGCCAGTCTCCATCAGCCACCCCAGCTGCAAGTTTCAAAAGACGACAAAAAAACCTCCAAATCTCAAAGCCCTGACTACCAGGATGGGGAGTTCACCTCCTCTCTCCCACACAATTTCTATCTTTGGGGCATAGAGGCCACACAGGTAAAATTTCTCCTACTGCTTTTTAGCCAGACTTTCCAAGGAGGTGAAAATGCCACACTGAACAGGCACAAGAGAAGGAGTGATATCTGGGGTGTATTTTACTTGGAGTCTATTTGGCTATCCAAGTCATCTTTGCTTGTGCTTAAAACTAACATTGCAAACTTATTATTAGGGGCACTTATTATTTACAATCACATCTTGGAGGAGTCTGTTTTTAAAATGGATCTGCAAGATCCATTTAGCCATTGTTGGTATGGAAAAATAATTTCACTCATACATGGGTCACATTAGCTTCAGTAGAAAAAGACAGCCCCTTCACTGTGTGGTGCATTACTCTATGCCGCATGAAGAGCTTCCTACTTTACTGCTACAGCTGGAAAAGTTCTTCTCAAGGTAAAAGGCAAAAGTATATCCAGCACAGGCATGGCTAGTCATTTGTCATTTCCTACTTCATTTATCAGGAACATGCTGTTAGAAATCTGCAGAACTGTCAGGCTTGGAATGTAATTGTTTTCCAAAGTCTGTCATTTGACTATTGAAATTTACTTTTCAGTAAAATTCTCTGAGATAAGAGAAGTGAGTATTAAAAAAGTACAAGCCTGTGCAAAAATCCAAACAACAGTCAAATACGCTTAAAGGAAACAGTAACTCCTTCATGCTACCCGAGTTATTTACTACTTTGCTAAACCAGCATTGCATATCTCAAGCAGTTTCCTCTTCAGCTGCCTGCTCTTGCACCCAGTTTAATGGAAATGTTTAATGGAAGAATACCCACCAAAATCAGTGAGAAAAGGATCACAAGCACAGTATGCAAAGAACTCTGTAATTAAACAAACCTGCCATCTCAAGTCTTAGGCTTCAGGCAGCTAGCACTTGGACATGTTTATTTTTGCTTATGACAGTGTGGTGAGTTCGACAACCTTGGATCTCTTTTTCACTTCAGTCTGTGATAGCATTTGCTAGCACTGAGGAATTGCTACAATGAAGCCAATTATGTTTGGTTTTGGTTTTAAATATGTATTTTCTAGTAGAAGTGTGTATGTCCTAGAGAGTGCAGCTGGACAGTGTGCCCTGCTCTGAGCCACCTCAAGACTTCCTTGGGGTGCAGAGCAAGCTGGGAGCCCACCAGAGGCTGAACTGCACCCCTGCAGCCACCCATCACAGGTGTGCTAGGATGGACAAGCAGAGGAGCAGCTCTGCATGAGTCTGCTGCTCTCAGGAGACAGAAATATCCTTCCTTTCATAGCACTAGCCAGTCTGCCCCATTCTTTGGCATCAAAATAGGTGGTAGGTCTATTTGATGCCCCTCAGTAATTAAGTCCTGTAAGGTAAACTGATTGCCTTGCTGAAGCCTAGATTTGGCCCATTTCAGATGGCTTGGTTTGTGGCAAAGTAATAAAATTCATATTTTATTTTACTTAATTTGCCAGCATTCCATTTTTGGGGGGCTGCAGCAAAAGATTTCAACACAAGGTTCCTAATGGGAAGAACTGTATCTTATATGAACCATTTAAAGAACAGAGTGCAAAGTAGCACGAACACTGCCATTATAAGAATAAGAACATTGTATCATGCTTCTAGGTAATATGAAGTTCATAATTTGCTCAGTTAATACCTAATACTTAATTAATGTAGTCGCTAATGTCTGAGGCTTTATGTAAGTTCAAGTAAAAAACTGTAAGAAAATAATAAATTAAGGACTACCTTGTATAGCTGAAGTTTGAGAAATTTTGAACTCTGGTCTCGATCCTCGAGAAAGCCCTCTGTGGATATATGTTGTCATGTCCTAGACCATATGCAAAGTGTCACTAGCTGCCCCACCATAAATTGAACTATAAGTCTTTTTTTTCATGAAGATGGCTTCAGCTCTTTATACTGCACTGATGTCTTCTGCAGTAATGTGTGTGCTCTGGACACAGTCTCTTAAAATACTTGCAGTCATTTTTCTAAGCTGCTGGGCACTGGGTGCCATGTTTTCTCAACAGCCAGATTTTTTTTTCTAAGTAGACCAAAGAGAGGAACATGTCTGTAATTCTGTATTAATTAACAGCAGATCTTGAACTCACACCTATTCATTGAAGATACGTCTTTAAGATCCAGTTAATTATTCAATGTAGACCTAAGCTCTCTCACAATGTAAACCAGTTAAATAAGTAAAACCTCACTGGTTGTGAGAGCTTTTATGTCAGCACTGATTTATGTCTTTTGCTGTACCTACAGAGCAGGTTAAACATTGATGCTTAAAGTTGAAGATGATGGCCCCCTTACACCTGCACTTTATCTCAGGGCATGTTGCAGTTTCAAGGAAAAACACTTGAGCTTATGCCTCTTCAAGAGATACCCAGATACTGTCTTACAAGGGCTTAATGAACTTCTGTGTTTTTTCAGCAGCTTGCGTCTGTGAAGACAGTAATTTAGTACGTTTAATGATGCCTGATCCCACAATAACCTTGGTAAGGTATGGAGCTTCTGGAGCTTCAGGCACTGCCACTTCCCTGAGACAATTCATGTAGAAATCACTCTTGTCTTTCCATTTTTTTTTGACAATCCTCAGCTCATTGTGACTTCTGGCTCTGCCGTCTGCCCCGAGTCAGGGATATGGGCACAGGAATAAAAAGTTCTTTAAGTTGTAGGGCTACTCTTCAGCTTTCAACTCTGTGCCAAGACCGAAGGGAACTTTAGGCTTTATCTTGGCTTGATGCTAACAGGCATTTTGTATCAAGTTTTTACTTTATAAAAAGTGTATCCTTTGGTTCCATTCAGGTAGCCTGCTGCTTGGTTTGCCTGCCAGGACTCTTTTGCCACCCTGTGTCTGCAAGCGGATGACAAGCAGCAGTAAAGCCCTACTTCCGTGTTACAGCAGCTTGGCAGGAAACATATATCCTAGCAAAAAATAAGTAACTTGGACAGACACATATGGATTGATGTGTCTGTTGTATATCTATTGTGAAACTCTTCTGCTAGGCACTATAAAACAAGAAAAAATGCGAAAACAATTTTTTTTTTTTTAAGCCTCTAAAACCTCAATATTATTGGAAAATTCTTGACTAGTTGTATCATAGACCAAGCTTGGCTTTCTGATTCTCAGCTGCTGTGGTCCTTAAAGTAGCAAATGGTTCTCAAAGGGTCCTGTGTTAGTGGAGACTTTTAAGTGCCTCTTCCTATTTTTCTCAAGTTGTCTAACATCCCTTACAACAGGAGGGAAGCAGACATCAATGTAGGTCTCTGGTGTTGTTCAGATATTTGCCTCTGACAGGGAAATGCTCCATGGGGAATCTTTACTTGTAAGTAGATTGTAAACTATTTGCATATTTGCATGGACCACAGATTTTAACCCATGATCTTGGTCATAACAGCTCTGCTGGTGAATGTTATTTGCAGAAGGAAAAATATGTCTTTGGACCAATGAAAAATCATTTATAAACCCCAGAAAGCCATGAATAATCCAAATATGCACATATGTGTATACTAAATGGATATTGGTGGAGTGGGAGACAGGCCTTGCATGTCTTTCTTCATCAGATTTCTTGACTGAATTAAAGATCAAGCCCTTCTTACCTGCTGTTAACAGAAGTAACTCTGTCTGAGCAGTTAATTTCTTTTCTGGAAAAATGGTGGTGTTGCATTGGCTGTTTTTTACTTCTTAGATAAATACAGCGGAAAATAAAAAATTTCCTGGGAGCTGCTTCAGTTTACTGTATGTATAGGAACCTTAAATATAGAAAAGCTATGGAATAAATTCTCTTTGTCCCTAGCAAATCAGAGGGTCGCTGGAAGGGAGAAAGCTTGTAGCAGTGTCATTCTGTGCTGTTGCTAAATGGGACTGAAATGAACAAGTTTATTTTGGTGCAGAGCAGTTACAGATTACTACCTGTGTTTTACCCCCACTTGGCACGGCTGGAGGCCCACGAGAAATATGTGCAAAAATGAAGAACCAAAAACATGGCCTAGTGCAACACACCTCCCTGTGCAGCCTTGGCTTGTGTAAATGACCACAATGAGAACTGGAAAGACAGGAAGCAAGGAACTTCCCGTCTCACCAGTGCCAAAAACTGGCCAGTACTGAGAGTGGTCCTGTGGGGCATCTGCGTGCTACAGGGCTTGTGAGCATCCCTCTGCTTTCACTAGAGTTAGCCCCCTCACAGAGATCAGCCAAGAGGCTAAACGTTCTGTGTGTGTGTCTGGGTGTATGCTATGGACACAGAGAGCCATTAGCTCTTCAGGTATGAAGTTGATCGTCCTTCCATAACATTTTTAGAGAAAATAATTCATGTTTAAGCTTATCACACAAAGTTTTGATGATTGACCAAGATGATATCTCTTCATTCAGCATAAGGTATAGTGCTGCGGTCCGGTGGTAAGTTCAGGTCAAGCTAGCTCAGCACGCGGAGGCAACCACCGCGGCCGAAGTCCTGAGAGTGTCCTCGCTGGCAGCAACTCGCAGTGGCCCAGCACCGACACAAGGCAGAGTAAGGCGCGGAAGACGAAGAGGCGGGAGAGGTCTCCTGTATGGGTCTCCAAGGTTTATTGCCTTGAAGGGGGCCAGGCACAAAAAGAGCCTCGAGGGGTGGAGAATAGAGACTCTTATAGGGTTAAGGGGGATCAGGAGACAAACAATGTGTGAAGGGCAAGAGAGAGAGAGAGAGGAGCAGAGCCGGTTTGGAGGAGAACAACCAATGGGGTGAAGAATCAAGAACCAACCAATGGGGATACAGAACTGGGGGAACTTTCCAGAACTGAGGCCTAGATTGACAGGGGGAGGACGCAACATCCTGATTGGCACTTAGGGGGAGGCGGACGAGGTGAGCCCAAGGGCGGAGGCTCCAGGGGTGACCTCATTGCCTTCATCATACCATTTTAGGCATTTGAGGCCCTCGGTCTGAACCGGGCACACCGCAACAGTATAGTTCTCTCATTTAAAGACAACACCATGTGTGACATTTTGCAGAATGAGGGTCATTGCAAAAAGCAAAAACAAAAAGCAAAAGAGTTCACATTATGTCTTCATCTCCCTTCCCATTACAAAATCCAACACACTGCAGCCAAGTGTCCTGGTGAGTCACTGTCCAGTAACTAATCTCTGCTATGTGAAAGGCATTCAAAACCACAGAATTGAAGCACTCCTGAGAATACTGTATTAGCTGGAAATTGTAAGTTTAGAAGGTACCAGTTGTTTTGTTTCTCTTACGGCTGCTACTGTAAAAATATTGCTAAGTGGAAAATGGAAACTTGCTAATATGGGGAAGAGGGAAAAGCAGGATTGACTATTCCTCTGTAAGTGAAAATGGTAGTTCCTAAATGCAAGAATATCTTGGCAGCACCACATCTAAATTATGCCCTGAGTTTATTGCTCTAGACGTAACCTCTGCTGTTTGCATGGATCACCAGAGATGCAACATAAATGTTTTTGTGAGAACTGGGTTAGTCTGCAGAGATTGCTCAAATCTCCTGGGAAATCTAGATCCATCCCTATGAACATATCCTCTGCCTCCTTTCTTAATTAGGAATATCACCCTTTATTTCTTTGGGGTTTCCTTTGCCCTCCTCAGGCACGGATGAGGAGAGCTGTATGCTTTTCAGCAATCACCTGGAGCTGGAGAATTCTTTGTTCACCATACAGGTTTCAGCTGGATGGCTCATTGTAACACAGCACACCCCATCTGCTTTCACCCCCTGAACACGAGCCTTGTGCCACCTGCTTCCTGTGGCGCCTTCTGAAAAGGCCAGCTCCCTGCCTACTCCTTTTCAAGCAAACTAAGAGCAGTAATGAATAATAACATGCATGGTTTGAAAATCATATGAACAGCTTTCTAACTACCTGTGTGTGTCCAGAGAGTGCTAGAACAGATTGCATTGTACTTGGGTTTATGTTTTTTTTACTCATATCCTTAGTTTCATGAAGCTTGGCTCTAGCTTTCACTGCTATTTCCGTAGCTTCTCCTTAGTATTATTACCAGTGTTTCTGGCACCACATTTGCACATTTTCCTGCAGTCACTTGGACGTTCATGAATTGATTTGCTTGCAGGCTACTGGAAAAGTTCCTCTAACTTCACAGTGAGTGCTGTTGTCATCGCCTTTGTCCGCGTGGTGGTGTTGCATACCCTGTTACATAGTGCCGTAATCCTTTACAGCTGTATTGCTTCACAAATGCTGGGCATTTCCTTGGCCCGTGCTGTTTGCCAGAGCATGTGTAGCCCCATATGATATGTTTATACGTTTGTTTAACACGAGCTCCACATTCGGTTCTGCCTGAGGGTTCGGTTTTGTTTTGTTTTAATGGACATTGTTAAAACAGAATCATATATTTCAGCAGCATAATATTATCAGTCCTCCCATTGCGCATCTTAGGGCACCATTTGTGTGATTCCAGCCTCAGTAGCAAAGTCAGTTTAAAGTTTTGTGATACAAATATTTGGATGTTTTATGAAAGAAAGGAGTTACTCCTTACATTAATTCTTTTAATGATACTGTCCTGGTGCATACTCTTTCTCTGCCCAGACTGCTTTAAATACCTTTAGCCTAACACCATATCCTGGTCAGAGCCTACAGTTTTGACACTAGTTTCTTTCATCCTTTGCCTGAGCTCAGGCTTCTGAGCACTGTTGCTCAGCTAAGAACAACCACTTCCAGTTAGCTTCTGTGAAAAAGAATTCAAGGTACAGTTCAGTGAAGTTGTGAACAAGTCTCCAGAGAAAAGGAGTGGAAACTTCTTGTGCCAGATTTATTCTTTGAGACAGCAGTTCAGGAAATGATGTCTTCTGTCTGGACTGGACTTCTGTTGGTTAGCAAATCGTTTTACTTTATGTAAGACTAGTTCCCTTTCAGGACCCTCTGTCACCTTCAGAGTGCAGCAAAATCCTGTCTTCTCCTAGTCTAAACCAGTGCTGCACAGGGAACTCAGTCAGTGAGTGTTTGCAGCTCTAACTTACCTCTTCAACCCTGGATCATCTAGCACAGGCTCTTCTGAACTTTCACCTTTTTTCTCTCTCCATCAAAGAAAATTTTACAATTTTCTTTCTTT
>VWPU01012590.1:89165-106313 GCA_013398955.1 Callaeas wilsoni
TTTCTTCCTTCTTTCTTCCTTTCTTCCTTTCTTCCTTTCCTTTTTTCTTTTTCTTTCTTCCTTTCTTTTCTTCTTTTTTCTTTTCTTTTCTTTTCTTTTCTTTTCTTTTCTTTTCTTTTCTTTTCTTTTCTTCTTTTCTCTCTTCTCATTGTAAGGACAGCTAGACATTCTCTGAAGCTGCCTGGTGTTTTAACATCAACTGTTTTACAGACATTGGTTTCCAGCTGCTGTTGTTGTGCACAATCACTTGGAGACTGCATGAAACGCTGGTCTCTTCTCCAGAGTATACATTCAGTGATGCTGTTCTTCCTTTCTGTAGCTTGTTAATTAGTTTTCCCTCATACCACATCCTGTTCAGAGACACTTGGAAGCAGAGCTTGACATTGCTTTGTTTTGTTTTCTTTGCTTTTATTTTCCCCCTGTCCAAATGCAAAGTCAGTACAGCAACCAGCTTCAGCTAGCTGCTCCAAGTACTTCAAGATACAGTTCTTTAAGACAGCAAAAAGTAGTTTCTTGGAGGCAGATGAGACTTTCCTAAGGAATTCATGTCTTAATTATCACTTTGTTCTGTGAAAGTTTTAAAATACTTCCACTTCAGTTCTCACTGCCAGCCCAATATGCAAGTGAACAAAATTCACTCATTGGCTGTGGATGCTCATGTTCCCGTGGAAGTATGGAGTGTATGCTTTCTTTCTGTGCTGTAAAGTGTCACCTGGCTCTACTGGTGATGATTTTAGCTGGCCCAGGGGCTCTGCACAGGAATATAAATACTCTAATGCGGGAAGCTGGCTGCTCTAAACTGTAGGTGTAGCTCAATGCCTAAAAGTAAATCTGAGAGATAGTATGACTCTGAGTTAAGATTTCAGAATTGGGCTCCCAAGTAGTAGTTGAACACAATTAAAATTTTGTCTTGGGGGTAGTCTGTGCTGTTCAGGACAAATGGAAAGCAGAATCTGGGCTTATTTAGTAATATGATGTGAATCCTTCTCTGACAGAATTCCTCTGAAAGTAGAGGGGAACATGCTAAACCTTTTCCAGAGATATCTACTAGCCTTAGTCTCTCAGGTACGGTTCAGCCCTTGTCTTTGGTTTCTACTCCTCTGCTTAGTATTGCCTCCCAAAGCACGCATGAGTAGGAGTGCACGAAAATGCGAGCTGAATGGCAAACCAAGGAAAAGACTTGTTTCATATGCTTTGACTGTTGTTTTTATTTGCCTTTCATTTTCCTGGGGAAATGGGCCCTATATTTAGAAAGAAATAAGAATAAGTGTCTGAGAAAGTTCTCTTGCCTCCTTTTGTCCCTTACCAACAGAAGCAGGATGGAATCTGTGCTGTGGCCTGGCTCCAGTCCATGGTAACAAAGCAAAGCCTTGGGTGGCAAGCCAAGACAGCCTATGCTAGAAGCAACACGAAGGGCAAAAGCCCACATGCTCTCATGGATGTCTTTGCATCCATTTTTGCTGCACAGTTGTGACACTTTGGCGTGAACATCTCTGACCACTCTTACAGTTCCTCTGATTATGAGAAGGAACCTGACAGAAGGCGGGGTGTAGTTTGGCTCCCAGGGTAAACCTGCCACACAGGGAAGAGGAGTGGCAAGAACCTACTGCCAGAGGCAATGGCTCAGACCCTGCAGTTCTAGGGATGTTTTCTCCCAGTCCCAGTGCTGAAAAGCTGCTTTCCAATGCCCTGATGGTCACGAATGTCTGGACACAGTTCCTCTTCCTCCTGGCACTCAGCCTCTCATCTACACCCCTCTGTTGGTCACACCTTGGGGAGAAGCATCACTTCCTTTTGGATGTAGAGACACACCCTGACTCGCAGCTGGGTACCAGGTGCAGCTGGAAGCTCAGCTGGAAGAAGTTTGGGCACTGCATTTCTGCTTGTAATTTCATAGAAAGTGAAATCTGCTGTAGGCTTGATGAGGCTTGAAGTCAGGCTGTGAAAGTGCAGGGCACTTTGAAATTGTTAAAGGAATCTGACTTTCTTAAATATGTAACATTTCATTACTTATATTGGTCTTGCTGTCATTTTGGGGTTTTTTGCTGAAATTAAATCTCAAGAGAAAACCAGACCTCATGGGTAAAACTTCATTAGTGCTGTTCTCTCAGTTAGCTTCTAGCCTATTCATCTTTCCTATGCTTAAGTCATTTGTATGAAGGTCACATTTCTACAGCTCTTTTTTCTTTATTGTGTTTTCATGTTGGCTAATAGCTTATGCTATTGTCTTTCTTGAGAGTGTCCAAAAAAGTAGGAACTGAAGTAAATATTTTTGAGCTCTCTCCCTGGAACATCATCGAAGTACACATTCTTTCTTAAGAGCTTCTTCGTTTGGGTAATGGGACCTTGGGACCTTCCCCATGGAAGTGCAGTCATTTAGTTCCTAGGGTTTGTCACTTGCCAATTCCTTGCATAGCATGAGAGATGCTTTTTGCTTGCAATGAGGAGCAGTTATGAATAGATCTGCCTTCTCCCTCCTGCAAGCTACACCCTTTCTATCCCTAGAGGCAGGCAGTGTGCCCTTACACAGTTCAGTAGCAGATCGCTCACCTTGTCCCTTCTCCAACAGGATTTTAGTGATTCAGACATTAGCAATACCTGCACAGCAGAGAGATTGGGCAGAATGGGCATCTTACACAAGCTTAAATCAGGAGAGTTTGTGAGGTCTGATATCCTTGTATGCTTATGTAGGAACATCAGCATTTCCTATCTCAGCACACAGCATGGAAATTTGTCAGCTGATTTTTCTCTCTCAGAGTTGAGGAAAGGGGAAATCGTCCCTTGTTTGTTGCACAGCACATCTACCCTGCTACCTTGGATCTTATTAATAAAGTTTAATTCTGATTCCAACAGGCTTTCACTTACATGCTGTTTTTTAGTGTCATAGAATGTATTTCTTCAGTTATCCCAATCTAATGATAAGCATTAAGATAGAGGACTTCTGCTAATCTGAGTTTTCTGTTAAAAATTGAGAAGACATTGATTCCAATATGAGAGTATAATTGGATGTGGAAACAGCATACAGCCTCTGTGGGGCTACATGCTATGCAGGCAGCTGGCACAAAAGTGAAGGGTGAAAATGTCTTCTCTGGTGCTCTGCAGGTGTCTGGCACAAAAGAATAAGGAAATCAAAACTTTTCTCATGATGTCTCTAACATGACTGAGAAACAGAGTCCTGTTAGGCTCCCTGGTTAAATGCTGCACCACCACTGTACTGTGTTGCTGTACTATCTCTTCACTCCTGTTTCTTTCAGGAGGACACAGATGAATGGCTGGGCCAAAGGACTTCCATATCAGTGAGAAGAATTGGTGTGCCATGTACTGCTTTCATTCATTTTCTTCCAAGAGCTGATTCATCTTAGCATTGCATCTCTACTTCTTTCAGTGTAGCAGAGAAGTAGGCCCAGACTTGCTCTTGTTAATGGGTAGCTGGCAGCTGGTGTCAAATCTTCTTTAGTGAGTGAAGTATCTAAACCGAAACATAAACCAACAAAATTGGTGCTTGACTCTTTGCCTGCTAATAAATGAGAGAGGTTCAGAAGTTCAACAACTATCATCTGGCTAGGAAAATTCCGTATATTGAAAGCAATTAAGCTGTGCTGATTGCTCACTTCTTTTCAGCCACATGTGGTTCTCAGACAAAGGTACTGTAGACAAATCCCTCCTGGTGCAGCTCTTGCCTGTTTTCATGCTTTGCTGTCTAGCCACAAACTCCCAGCCCTAGCTGAGAAGAGATATAATGAAATTCAATGTAAAATAAAATTTTCTGATTGTTCAAAGGCACCCATTTAAATTACATTGAAGTTCTTGAATTTGCGTTTCTGATAGCAGGTACAGAATCAGCTGTCACCTGTTCATGTGTATGGAAAGCTTATGCTTATGTGCTAGCTGTCAGCACTTTAGTTCTGTTTGGTTTTAGCATCTAAAACCGGCTCACAGTTAAAAACTGGTCTGGCTGAGTAAACTCAGTCTGTTGTAGTGCATCTACAAGGTGAGCTTTGCTAACAGACCAAGTTTTAAATTATTTGGTGGGGTGTGCAGTAGGAACACAGCTAGTGGTCTTCCCAAAACCTGCTTTTGGATCTTATTAGAGATGTCATGAGCCCTAAAGCTGGAGGACTGTTTCACACACTACAGCTTCTAGTGTTCTTACGTGTTCACTACTACTCGAGATTGACCAGTGTGTGACACAGCTCTCAAAACCACTGAACAGACAGCAGAGTGTTGGGTTGGTCTCAGACATATGAATATCACTATCAAAATGGTGCCAGCCAGATTACTTGAATTCTGTAGAAAATTTTTTCAGCTCTGTAAATTACACATCTACTTAAAAAAAAATTAGTGGTTTCAATGACTCAATTTAACAGATTCAAATCTCTGTATTACGGTAGTCACATCAGCTACGGATTTACATGTCAGAATTCGTTATGGTAAAATTTGGCAGGCTGAGTTGTCTACTTACTCCTGATATTCTGATAAACACCACAACATATTTCTTGTGCCGCTGAAACCCGCAAATGCTAATGATGTTTGTAGAGAATGTAAGATAAGTTATCTCAGGTGCCAGAATTGCTCCTTGTACTGATCACTCCAGAGTGATGAGTCTGTGTGGTTTCGTTTTGCAGAAGAGGCTGTCTTGGAAAAGGTGAATAAAAGACTTCTGTAAAAAAACCTTCTGAGATAAAATAATTCTTAATATTTTCAATCCTCTGAAGCATTTTGTTTTACAGAAGAAAATTAAAATAGCTAGTGACACTTTAAATGCTGCCATTCAATGGAATGGAAAAATAACAAATAGTAGAGTATTAAATATTAGTGTTATGGCGTATCGAGATTATATTTTTTAATTTTCAAAACCTTAAAACTTTTATGTTGCTGAACATCTTTTATTAACTTTAACTGAATAAAATATGAAATTTACTTCAGTTGCATAAATAACTCTGGAGATGAAATAATCAAATCAGGACCCAAGGCAATTATCTTTGATCAGGTTAGAGTATATGTGACACAGATGGCTGATATTAAAGCAAAATTCAGTTCATCACTAGTTATACTAAAAAATGCATAAAAGGAAACAACTGACTTCTGATCTTCCTTCACGGCATTCACCTGGGCTATGATTCAGACATTTATTTATTTTGATACATTTACTGTTAACCTGTGCTCTGGTGGTATTCTAGGAATCAGTCTGCAGATGGGCCCATGATTATTAATTTATGCAAAAACTTTCTGGTAAGGTAGCTTAACTGAGCAAGCAATGGAAGCCTAGGACAGCCTGGTTAATAAGTACAGATAGTATAAGAGTATCTTCCTGAGGCCATGCTTCCCTAGTCTCCTTATTATTTTGAGTAAGTTGCAGGAATGAGTGTTGTGCTTTGCTTTTGATATCTGTTGGAAGTGCTGGCCAGCTGTCTAGTGGAGGTTAAAAACTGCTGCTATTACCTTGGAATGCAAAGTGAAAAGCTCTCTTTGAAAGTTAAATCCAATGTAAAGCCAATGAAGTACTTCTAGTTGCCTGCATTTTGAAACAAGACTCCATTTAAGATATGACTAGTTATAAGAAATTTGCCTGGAAGTGAGACACTTTCCTTGATCCTCATGCTTGGACCTTGTTTCTGGCCTGTTCACATCCCTCTGTCTGTGATTCTATGATGTCATACATACTGTAGCATACAATACAAGTAATACAAATCAAGCAATACAAACTATAGAATACAACATGCACAATATCTAAAATATAATGCCTAGAGTACAATCCTAAAATATAATAAGTATATATATAAAAAGAAAAAAGAACTATACACAGTATGATACATAACAGCCCCCCAGAGTGAACAATAAACACCGTGGAATGGATAAAGTGATACATTATACAACAGAATGGATACTGTTATATACCACGAAACACAACATACAGTACAATACATATGATACTGAACAATATAACAAGTACAAGGCCTCCCCACACATAGAATGCACAGTAAGATGTTCAATACAACCAAAAGCATAACACAATACAAAAGACAATAAAAAAATATAGAACACAATGCATTAAAAGATATAGAACACAATGCAATATGTATGATATCAACAACAAAAATGATACCAACAATGCATGCAGTATGTACTTGACAATAAATACCATATAATACTAAATTTAACAAGACCAAGTGCAGGGTGCTGTACCTCAGTTGGGGCAACCTCTGTCATCAGCACAGGCTGGAGATGAACACATCAAGAGCAGCCCTGTGGTGCTGGTGGGTGAGAGGCTGGACATGACCCAGCCACGGGCACTCACAGCCCAGAAAGCCAAACGTATCCTGGGCTGCATCCAAAGCAGCGTGGGCAGCAGGGCCAGGGAGGGGATTCTACCCCTCTGCGCTGCTCTGGTGAGACTCCACCTGGAACACTGCATCCAGCTCTGGGGTCCAGCACAGGAAGGACATGGACCTGTTGGAGCAAGTCCAGGGGAAAACCACTACTTTGATTAGAGAGATGGAGCACCTCTCCTGTGAGGAAAGGTTGACGAACTGAGATTTCTCAGCCTGGAAAGGAGAAGGATTTGGTGTGACCTAAGTGCAGCCTTCCAGTACCTAAAGGGAGCCTACAAGAAGACAGAGAGGGACTTTTTTCAAGGGCATGAAGTAATAGCATGAGGTGGAATAGCTTTAAAATGAGAGTCAGTTTGCAGCAGATATTAGGAAGAAATTCTTTACTCTGAGGGTGGAGAGGCACTGGCAGAAGTTGCCCAGAGGACCTGTGGATGTCCCATTCTTCGGAGTGTTCAAGGCTGAGTTAGATGGGGCTTTGATCAACCTGGCCTAGTGAAAGCTGTCCATGTCCATGGCAGGGGGTTTGGAAATAGATGCTCTTTAAGGTCCCTTCCAACTCAAACCATCCTATGATTTTATGATACTCTACCACACAGAAAATGCTAGACTTTACAGTACTGAATACAAGGCATTCCAAAACACAGTACTTTACAAATCGCATAACTGGAACACTTTCCATACACACACACACACACCATGGGAAGGTTTTTACTGGAGGTGACAGGGGCAGATGGTGATAAACACCAGCAATGTGCCATTGCATGGATCTGAAACAGCAGCAGGGTCGTCTGTGCTCAGCAGTGATGCTTCCCAAGAGGTGCTGTGTGTGTGACCCCGCTGTGTGTGATGTTGCAGGGTGCCAGAGCTGTGATGGGGGGTGCGCTCCAATGCAAAGCATTGAACAACAAAGTACAATACTAAACCAATTACAGTACAGTATAAGCCATATAATAAATAAAATGCATAAAATAGAGTGAGAAAAACAATACAACAAATGCTATATGACACTGTATTACAGTGCACAATGCAAAAGGATCTACAATGCAACCCTATATGCAAAATACAAAATAAAAAGCACAATGCAAAATATAACACGTAAAAATACAGTACGTTCAATACAACAGGCAAAATAAAATGCGGTGTGAAAAAAAATCCCAATACAACACAACACATCACAATGCATCCATAAGCCACATACAGTGCAGTAGACACTGTGCAATGTGATATGAACAATACCATACAACACATCCAACACGCAGCACAGTACAAAATAGATGACAAATTGAGACAACATACATTACAATACCAAAGAAGCTGTTGCACAAAATACAATACTAAACACTGTAGAATACATACAGTTCAACAGAATATGTGCCTGAGCTTGATCAAAAGTTAAAGGGCATTGTGAAGGGCATTGTTCAAGTGGCTCTTTTTAAGGTACTCTCAGGCATAGGGTATCAACCACTTCTCGAGGATGTCTGTTCCAGTGTTTGACCTTACCCTCTTGGTAAGGATGTGCTTCCAAATGTCACAGGCCAGTTCCTCACCTAAGATAACGTGCATCTGATCATCTCACAGATGGACAACTTATCCAGAAGGGTGCTGGAGTGAACAGTATCAAAGGAATTACAAAAATCCAGAAATGCCATGTCCACCCTTGTCCCTTCACCCACCAGGCAGATGGCCTTATCCCAGATTAGTGAGACAGGGCTTTTCCTTTGTCAACTCATGCTAACTGTGCCTGATTATTGCATTTCCTGTCTGTCAGAAGCATGCAGTACAATCTTTGTAAGTTTTCCAGGCACTGAGGTTAGACTAACTGATCTGTACTTTCCTGAGTCTTCCCAGTAACACAGTGTAGAAAGGGTTCAAAATTGTGTCAGGAGAGGTTCAGACTTGATATTGAGAACACTTCTTTTGCATTTCAGAATTTAGTATTTTCTTGACATTTTACCATCTTGTCATCTCTTGTGTAGGATGTATTATTTGGAATTCTCGGTATTTGTGTTGCTTGGCATCACAGTGTTCATAAGTATGTATTGTACGTATTGCACTGTACTGCATGGTGTGGGGTTTGTATTGCATCGCGCATATTGTGCGTTGCACTGCATCTTATGTCATGGTATGTATGGTATGTATGAAATTGTGTTGTGTGTACGGCATTGTCTCTTACTTATTGGACTGCGAAGTGTTCTGTTTCGTGTGCAATGACTTGTGGAGTATATATTCCATGAGTATTGGCACAGTACCATCTTGGATGGTGTCGTATCGTAGGGAGTTGCATGTTTTGCACGTTACGCATGTATTGCATTGAATTGTATTTGTGATATTGATATTGGCATTGCTATAGGTATTCAGCTGAACCTCTGTCTCTTGAATCGACCAAACCACTGGGTTACTTTTCCTCCCATACACCGGCACCCCAGAACTGCAATGATAAAACAAGACACAGGCTAATGCATACCCATCTGTTGTACTCCCCACCATTAACACTCAGCAAAGAAGAACAAGGCAGCATATAGCTGTTTCAAATAATCACAGGCTGCTTTTATGCCCCACTGTAGTAAGTTCATCATCCTTTGTAGAGACTTCTGAATGCCATTAGTCCCATATTCAATAGAATGAACTGATACCATGCTTCCCCCCATCCCCACCCTCTTTCTCCCCACCTCATAAATTTTGTGCTCTGCTCACTTTATTCTGTCTAGTATTTAATTTTTATTTATACTATCTGGATTAGGCTGCCTACTGGAGACACTGATACAATGAGAACAAAGTTCTCTTTTATGCCAATGCTCTTTAATTTAATCTTCTCAGAACGTGGACTGTATAATAAAGGATAATGGGGAGACCATGTTCAGGAGTGTCTTAAAACAATTTTTGAAAGCTTTTTCCATTTCCTTGCACACGAATGATAATAAAGTCCTAGAACAACAAGATTTCTGCCACATAAATCTTTCTATGGAATTACTGACACCAAAGAATAAAATGAAGGTGATAGAACTTGATTTAAGGCAGCTGTGACTTTCACAGACCATACACATTTCACATGTGATTTACAGCATATAGCTAGTATACAGATTTTTGAGACATCAGTGTTGTTTGATTTTTGTAGTGTGAGTGTGTGTTCAGCTCTTCATCACTATTCATTATATTTTTGAACTGCTGTGTTCCAGAACAGCTTTCAGTTTCTGGGACTTATTGATTATAAATAATATATGTGTAATGTTCTGGCTGTGCCTTTTTCTTTTTGAAAGCTGGATTTTAAAGGTGTGTAGTCAAAGCATTTTTCCCAGCTTCTTTTAAACTGTGTCTTGGGACTTGGAAGACCAACTTCTCACTTCAATTTTGCAAAACTTTAGTTGCTAAAAAAAATTCCAAAGGAAGTCTTGCTTGCAATTTATGGCTGCCTCTTAGTACCATTTATGAACACAATATGTAGTGCATTCCTCTATTAAGTCATGATTGTCTTTGTTGAAGCAATATTTGAAAACACCATGTGCTGATAAAGTGCAAGAAGTATTTTTAAAGCATGTCCGGGCTGGTGCATACCTGCCAAATTTCTAATCTGTGTTAAAACTCCATTAATGTTAAAATGAGAAAAGGAGATTTCAATTAACTAGTGGATAAAATAACAGTATTTTGTGGTGATGCGGAAGTTCAACAACCTTGAGTGAAATTCCATGGCCTGAAGTCTTCATGAACAAAACGCAAAAGCCTCTATAAATTCTAGCTGACTGAAATATGTGTAGCTTGCTTCTTCCTTATGTGAAATCTGTCAGCTGTAAGCTGTGTTCACTCAAGCAGTCCTGCTTACTTAGATTTATTAGTCCTTTCTATTAGTAATTTAACTAGCTAGTTAATCTTGGTTTAGGACTTCAGCAAGTGCAGAACTTGGCTGAGGAGAAAAGCATTTCTCAGAAAAGTATTGTTGCTATCCTTTCACTGTCGTGTAGTTGAAACTGAAGGCCACCAGTTTACAGAACACCTAAGGTTGTTAGAAACTGCTTGTGTTCAAAGGCAAATGGAATTCTTAAAATCAAACCCCCAATAATTTGCAAGGAAAAGTTTAAAAGTTGAATACAACTGTGCATAGGAGACTCCTTAGAGGAGGGCACATGAACTGAGCATTTGTGAAATATGCAGTACATTTAGGCTCAGGACTAGGTTATACATATGATAGCACATCTTTAGTTGCCAGCTTTACGGAGGAAACGTAACTAACGTATGTCTGCTGAGGAGAAATCTTCTGCCATTAGGGAATACAGCTGTCCTAGGTGGGGATTTTTTTCAAAGTAGTCAGCTGCTGATAGTTTAGGGGTGGTGACAAACATACTACAAAGAATTGCAGAGACTCATCAAGGGGATGAGGTTCCCTTGGATTTTTATGCAAGAGAGAGCTCTTACTTGCTGCCTGTCCTGGTTTCATAAAAAGTCCCTTTCCAGCTTTCTTGTGGGCTCCTTAGGCACAAGAAAACTGCTATAAAGTCCTCTTGGAGCCTCCTGTCTCCAGGCTGAACAACCCCTGCTCTTGCAGCTTTTTTTCATAGGAGAGGTGCTCCAGCCCTGTCTTTGACATCCGTCTGAGGCTGAAAATACTCTGGAGAACAGAGATACAAATCCAAATTTAGGACGACTAAAGAGAAGGATTACAGTGTGAAGTTTTAAGTGAACTACTATAGGTCCAAGACAGGAAAACAGGCCTGAGAAGCTCAGTTAATTCTTATTATCAGAGGAAACGGAGAGGTGACTTGTACTAATGCAGAAAAGGGATATTAGGGAACTTGTAAGACAAAGAAATCATGGAATTCAGTGGCTAGAAGCTGAAATTTGACAATTTCAATATTAAAATGAGAAGCAAATCTCTAGCAGGATAATCAAACATTTAAAGAGCCTATCAGAGAGGATAGTGAACTTGCTATTTTTTGACAACTTTATAAAAGATGACATGTACAATGTTAAATTGGATTCTGTAGCTTGAATATGTGGCTCAGATTTGTTAGTAAATCCTGAAAACACATTAAACACAAATTATGTAAATTCAGATCACTACTTCATTAAACTGATATATCTACACATAAAAGTAATTTTGGGCTTCATCTAAATATTAATAGTATCTCAATGTGTAGGCAAGTTAAGGTCAAAATATTTAGATGGCAATAAGCAAGCAGTAGAAGTGCATGTCCAGTGCATTCCAGCATGGCACTGACCTTCTATGGAAAAAAACTATATCGTGTGCTGTCTATACTCTAAATATGCTGAAACCCAGGAAAGCATTCTTGTTGGTTAATGACAGTTCCACGTTGTGCAGATATTGGACAAAAGGCCTTCTAGAAATGAAACTACTGGTCTCTGGCAGCTCTCAGTTCTGTATAAAAATGAAAAAGAAGAAGTAGTGGAGTGATGGATTATAACAGTCTCCTGGATACTTTCCTGCAAACTTTCCTGGATACTTTTTTGATTGAACCTGTTTAGGATTAGAATTTGTGAAGAGGAGAGCAAAACTCCATCCCCAGGTTTTGGGGATGTATATGGCCTGGTAGGACAAAGAAACACAGACTATTACTTCTTAGTTAACATGACTGGTATGGTTTCTGCTGGGCACAAGGAAAATTTTAATAATTAATATGTTTAATAATAATACTTAATTTAATACTCATCATTGTATTCCACAATTTGTTCCAAACTTGTGCATTTTCTTTGCTTCTGCGGTTTTGCCTTGTATTTTGAGAATCTTGTGTTGAGGAAAACCAGGAAGGGAATATAGGAGGAAAAAGACCACAACAATATGATATAATTAAGTTCATGGCCTGATTGTGTCATGAAAAGGATAAGTGCTCTGGAGAGTGACAGTTTAAACACTGCAACTTACTCAGCAAAGAGAAAAGGTGAAGTGTTTGTCTTGTGCATATACTGTAAAGAAGGTGGTGAACTCTTGATCTGCAGACAACAAGCATGTGATCATTTGCTGTAGCAGTGTGTTTTGTGTGAATCTGCTAGACTTCCAAAGCTTCAGCAAGCTGCTGAGGACTCTCTACAATAAAACTGCTTTTATTTAAGTATCAGTTATCTAACGTAATTTAAATGGAACATAGAACACACAGCTTCTGCTTCTTTTCCTCTACTCACTTCTGTACTTATTACATACACTCTGCATAGTCTACAATGATTGCTTAAAAAACCCATTAAGTTATCGGCAGGGCACATTTGCAGGGCATAGTCACTCTAGATGTTCTTGTTCAATTCAAATAAAGGTGAAATGGTTTTTACAGGCTATAACCTAGAACCTGCTTCCCACAGAAGTTTAAATAATGATAGCGTACTGTAGCAAATATAGAATATGCCAGATGGGAAAATTGGATGCAGAAAGTCCAAAGAACAGGCAAAATTAGACCATGGTGCTGTGTTTGGGCTTGCAAATAGAGGTGCTGTTAAAACGAAGGGATGTAATAAACAATAGAAGTGGAAGCTGATGCAACTCAGCTGAGTGGTTTAACTGCTACTAGATTCAGGACTATGCAGACAGAATAATCCTGGAATAGGTTGTTTTGGTTTGGAATTAAAGGAGTTATCTGCAGATTGTTCTTTGATCTCCTCAGTTCTCCCCTATATGTAACTGAATCTGTCTGGGGAACGTGTTGTCATGGCAACCTGTGAGTTAATCTTAATGCTTCAGACTTAGAAGTTATGTTACTATTAAAATAGAATTCAGGAAATACATAAATACAATTTTGTTTCCTAAACATAATTTTAGATTTCTTTTTAGATCAGGGAAGTATTGTGTTCCAAAGAGAAAAGTCAGGTACACAAAACTATTGTCAATTATGTGTGCACAACTTTACCACTGCTGTGAGAATGGGAGATTTAGGTTGAAGGTATGCAGGGAGCGTTCTTAAATGAAGTGGAAAAGAGTAAGAAAAGCCTTGGAGACTTTGAAAAGTGAAGACTAATGCTGCTGAGTGAGGCAACCCAATCTCACACTGACTCCTGCCAAATTCAGAGCCTTTGGTGTTGTCTTTTCTTGCTGGAGACACCTAAAAGCCAGGGTGTCTGATGCTGTCCCAGGAAAAAGTAAGCAAGGGGCTCATGCAGTTTTGCTGTCCTGCACATGTTTTGTGTTTTTTGTGTTTCATGCTTTGAATTTACAGGACTGCCTCCTCCTTCCAAGATCTCATTGCATCACTCTTTATTACTGCAGCCTTCAGAGGTTTCTCTCTGCAATAAGGCCTCCAGCATGGTGTACGTCTCTGTATAAAAGCAGAGGCAATTGTCACCTTGGCCTGAGTTTCCTATTGCATGTGGGAATGACATTCCCGAATGAACGAAAAACTTGCATTTACTATTGCTAGGCTTAAAAACTTTGTCTCCGGGCAAAGAGATAGTACACCTTCTGTAAAGGCAGCAGTGTATTTTTAATGCAACTGAGAGTCTAATAATTGGGCAGGGGAGATAGGAATAAAGGTAAATTAAGCCAAAATTCTAAATTTTGTACAAATTTTCTTGGCAATTTCCTCTCTTTCTCCTGGAAGTAAGTTTGGTAATTTCATCCTGGTGGTGGAATGCTGTGGTGAGTCATCAGTATCTAGGTGTTTCACTATTAGTAATATGATGTTTATGTGGGGTTTTTTGTCTAGCTTTCACTTGAGATAATTTTTCACAAAATCCCAGAATCATTTAAGTTGGAAAAGACCTCCAAGATCACAGTGTCCAACCTTTGCCTGATTACCCACCCTACCACATTTTGTCTACTAGACCATGGCATTTAGTGCCATGTCCAGTCATTTCTTGAACACCTCCAGAGATGGTGAGTCCACCACCTCCCTGGGCAGCCCATTCTGACATGATCACCTTTCTGTGAAGAAATTCTTCCTATGTCCAACCTGAACCCTCCCTGGCGTATCTTGACGCCATTTCCTCTCATCGTGTTGCTTATTACCTGGGAGAAGGGACTGATCCTTTGCTTACTGACATGCATTTTCAGCTTTGCTATTTTTTCATTGGTCTGCAACAATTATGTGTGAATTTATGCTTTTATAGCGCTCATTCCAGAATTCTTTTTCATCTTTATAACCCTAAACCAAATTTTGTCTGGGTGCAAGGTATTTCTTTCGGTGACTGTTGGCAAGTTGCTTATACCCAAGAGGTTTGAGTGCCAAGGCTCTGCCCTATATTTTCTCATTCCATGCCTGTGAACTCCACACCACTTTCTGTGTCTCAGCTTCTGAAGCCTCCTCCTGTTGTACCAGGTCTTTATTCCTATACACAGTCCCATTATGCTAGAGCCATAAATTTCACATTTCATTGAAAATGAGGACTTGTTACTTCTTCTTGCATAATGTCATGGCTGTACTGTATGAAGAAAGTAAAATAAGACAGCAAACTTGCTGGAGGAAGACTGGCCATCCTCAGTCCTGAGGACTTGTAAATTAAGTACAAGATTTCTGACCTGTAGCCAGCAATGACAACATTATATTACAAGGATACATGGTTATAGAATGCCTGAGTTATTGCACTAAAAGTCTATAGAAAACAGTTCTGATTGTTCATCTCCAACTTTATCACCGCTAGCATTTCAGTCTTGAAGCTGTCATCTCATGATTCCAAGATTCTGGGAATTGGCCATTCTTATTTTGGAATTTTTCTGGATGTGTTCTTGAGTCTATACAACATACTCAGTCTTCCTGGAAATACTTATTCTTTGTCTCTCTTCACTGGCTCAGAGGAACAATTTTTACTTTGCTATTTCATTAATAAAACATTGTTAACTATCACAAACTATGTCCAGTGGTTTTTCTAGTCCTACAGGAATACAGCAAACACTGATGCTTTGAAGACTTCAGATCTGCTTTAAATAAGTTACAATTTGATATGCTCTTACAAGCATATACTGTTCATTTTACATTAAATCCTCTGGCAGCTGAAGTTAGCCAACTATTTCAGTGCAAGCAATGCTTTGCACCAAATTTTCCCTTCCATGGGGACAATGAAAACTCACACTTCTTTCCTTGTCACTGAAAGAAACCTATTGGATTTTTGCATCAATTTCTAGGATAGGAATACATTTTTGTCAAGCAACAGGAATGACTTATGCAGATCTGTTTTTAGAGCTGGATTGTTCACGCTTGAATAGGAGTGGGCCCACTGCATCTCTACTCTTTCAATAAAGAACCTGGGTTTGAGTATTCTTCTAAATGTTTGTGCAAAATAATAAAGCCTTTTTTCCCACTTGTGACAAATTAAAAAAATACTTGATAATTTGCTGATTTAGTTCCCCAGTGAACTGCCATGTGCTACATGAATTTTTCACATTAGCCTTTGGACTATGTTATGTCTTGCCTTTAGGAGACTCTTTATGTTATTCATATCTGCTTTAACAGGACTCAGCAAGTTATATTTCATGTACATACTGCATGATTAGGAGGAATTGATGTATGGAAGTAGGAATGAACTACAAAAGAAGATCTTAATCTTATACCCCAGGTGTGTGCTTTGAGAAAGCTTTGAAACTGTTCATCACTGTAGGTTCAAAGATTTTGTGCTTCTCAGCTTATTTCATCAAAATTTCCACCTATTAGATTGCGGAAGAGGAAACTAAAATACCAACATGAAAGAAGCTTCGAGTTGCATCTGTCACATTAAAGAGACTTTGTTAAAGTAGTGGTAAAAAGCATCCCATGGGGGATTTGTTGGATTTATCCAGAAAAGGATAGCTTTCCTCTGCCCGTGGAGAGGATGATTAGCAAGCCATGAGCACATGGAGGCAGTGAGAATTCATTAGATCCAAGCCCCAAGTAAACAAGATCCTGCAAGATTAGATCTCAGCTTGTGGCATACAGTGATATTAGCTGCTTATGTGATGAACTTAGGCAAACTCAGTTTTTAAAGCTCACTGTACATGATTTTCCAATTATTTTTTTTCCTTTTTAAAAGACCTTGACACACACACTCACCCCACTGTTTTGTCCTTCTTGTACATATCCTTAGTGGTTTCTGAAGTGCAGCTACATGTAAACGCATTTTCATCTTCAGTATTATACTTCCTTAAATATAGCAGCTAACCCTGCTCTCTGAGGGAAACTCACTTAGCCTGCAAAATGCCTGTCTCCTATGTAACTACATTTGTATATGTCAAAGGGATTTCACCCCTTTCTATTTTGCAACCAATTGCTATATTTTCTTGGTATTGTTTAACTGAAGTAGTTTCCCCAAACCCAATATTTAAGGGTTTCTTTTCTATGTATTTATCTCTGGACAGATTTACTGACTCTTCCATGTGTAAGAGAAAGGTGCTTGAAGGAAAAGGACAACCCAGCATTTCTTAGCTTGGCCAAAAGAGCTTGCATGTATGGTTTAGCTGATTTTCAAGGCTACTTTCAGTAACTTATAATGAACAGTAGCTTTCACAGAAAGAAGGGCTGTTATTTCTTCTGTTAGCAAGGTACTGCTGTTAAGCATGAAATGCTATGAATTCAATCCTGAAATTATAGGACTATTGTTATTTTTAAATACCACGAGAACCAAACATGAAGTCCTCCCACTAGCTTTGATGGTAATTGAACCATGTTTCCAGCATGCTGACTGGCAGAGAGGCAAGATAAATTGTTAGCTGAGTTTGATGACTTAAAGTTTTCAAAGGTTACTGTAGAGATTAGATTTCTATCTGTTGTGGTTTGACCCTGGCCCAATGCCAGGCCCCCAGGAAAGCCGCTTGCTCACCCTCCCCTGCCACAGCTGGGCAGCAGAGAGAAAAAAAGTTAACCAAGGCTTCATGAGTTGAGATAAAGACTGTGAGGAAACATTTCAAAGGCAAAACAGG
>VWPU01012591.1:0-105812 GCA_013398955.1 Callaeas wilsoni
GCTCCCGCCGCCCCCCGGCCGCGCTCCCGCTCCCCCCGCCGCCCCTTCCCGGTCCCGGCGGCGCTCACACACCGGCACGGATCCGCTCACTGGCTTCCCATTTCCTCCCGGCGGCGGTGGCACGGCGCGCTCGGCACCGGCGGGGTGCGAGTCTGCCTGTCTGGGTGCGTGTGTCTGCGGTGCGTGTGTGTGTGTGTGTATGTGTGAGAGAGAGAGAGAGCGCGCCCAGCAGTCCGGGATCGCGTTCCTTTCTTCTTTCTTCCCTCCCAAACGACACAGACAGCGGAGACTTAGGTAGTTGTTTCCACTAGCCCCGATCGGACTGAACTGGATCTGCCTCCAGTCAAAACACTGCGAGACTAAGACAGAAAATTGGCTCCGGTTTCACGCCGTGAGTTGCGGTCCCACCGGAGCCAAGCACAACATCGGCGGAGCGGGCGGAATATTAAGCAGGAGCGGGGACTCCGGGGCCAGCGCCGGGCTGCGAGCTGCCTCCTGCCGCGCCAGCGGGCGAGAGGGGAGGGGAGCAGGGGGGGAAGGCGGCAAACTTTCTGCGAGGGGCGAGGGATGAGTTCATAGTCACCTACTTCTTGGCAAAGGAGCGCGGAACAATGCGCCCAGACACGGCCCGGCCCCTCCCTCTCCTTCCTCCTCCTCTCTCTAAGAAAGCGGGATGTAGTTTCCCCTCGGCGCAGCCCTCCCAGAGGAAGACGACGGCCCGAGCAGGCGGCGGGAAGGAGGGGCTGCAGGTGGGCAGGTGGAATTTCAGCAATTGTTTGTGTTAGCAGCTGAGCGCTCTCGAACAAGAGAAAAAAATAAACCGCAGCAGAAGAGAGAGGAAAAATAAATCGTTCACATCTGCCAGTTGTTTTCTTAAATCCTAGCACAAGGCTGCTACTTTATTAAGAAACGGCTTCCAGCGTGCACTCTTGGATGCCTGCGTGCATGGATCTGCCCTGCCTCCTCACCGGGGCAAAAACGGGAGCTGAAGGGACAGGCAGCTGAGGTCCCCGTGCAGTTTGCCTCCGTAAAGGCCACCAGCCTCACTGCAGTCGGACTGACAGGTGCCTAAACCCCTTCCTCAGAGCCAATTTACTGCTAATGAACTGCATATAGCCCTCAGCCATTTTCTTGCAGTAGCCCCTTAATGCCATCTTGCTTTTCTTGGACCAAGAAATGACATAGGGAATGGCAAGCCACTGGACTGGCCGGTTGAAAGTTACCCCTGACATGGACAATAAATATTATTTATTCCCCACATCTGTTCTTACCAGCTGAGTACCAACACATGGAAGGAGTGGTCAAAACAAGTGAGTCAGCCTGCTGACCTAACAGCAGGGCCAAGAAGTGACCCAAGAACCAGCTAAAAAGTCATATATTTTGTGTCTGAAAAGATTACACCATCATTAGAAAGCAGCAATGGACTCTTCTCATTAATCCACATGGAGGAATCATTCACAGGGGCACATCAATCTTTTCGCATTGGCAAGATGTCAACACTCAGTGTTTGTCCTGAGAGAATAAAGGTTGGAAGAAATGGCTCCTTCTGGAAGTCAGGATTTCTTTGCTCATAATGAATTCAGCATCTCTTTGTAAATCTTTTTTTTTTTTAATGAGAATTGGAGATTTCAAGTCTGCATCTTTTTCTCACCATATTTCAATACAAATAGGTCTTTCTAAGCTCAAGCAGAAACATGCAGGAAGGAAGGAAGGAAGCGTTGGGATGCCTTCTGCACTGTGCTGCTAATTTATCTTGAAAAACTAAGTTCTCTGGACAGCCACGAAAGTAAATGAACTGCTTCTGCTATGTACAACATGCAGAATTAATAGAGGCAGGCCAGTTCACTTCCATAAACAGCTACTGTCCATGCACATTTTCCATGTTTCCAAACTGTATAAAAACAAGGCATAAATAATGTAGCTTCTCTGGGAGAAAAAAAGCCCAGTCACCAGAAAACCAAGCCCCAAATGAAGCTTGTAGGTTTCAGCATGTGTTACAAAGATTTAGAGGTGGCTCTCAGCTACAAAATAAGTCCTATTTTGTTGCACAGGAATTGCTTCATCATACAGAAGCTGAGAACCAAGTTTTTAAAAGGGCTCGTGACTCTGGGCATGCTATTTGTTCCCCTTGGATGTTCAGAAGCACTGATTTCCAGCTGCTGCGAGTGGGAAGAGAGCTGCAAGCACCCAGCACATGGGAAACGTCGGCCTTCTTGAAGGTGAAGTTGGACGCGGCAGAACTGTAAGCCAGTGTTTACTGAGAAAGCGCTACAGGACCTCTGGCATTGCTCCTGAAGAGCCAGCCTACTGTTTTCCCCCATTAAGGGTGGCAAAATCCATTCCTGAGTATCTTGCCAGAAGTCACACAGCAAATCAGTGTCAGCACCAGAAATAGAACCAGATCTCATCATCCTCCAGCCGTAAGCCCGACCCATTTATATTACATTATCTTATGCAATGAAGGGATTTCATCCAAAATCCCGTTGGTTTCAATGAGACTTTGCAGAACAGCACATACATCGTTACATTTCCATTAGCGCCTCTGGAAATAAAGGATGAAAGATGTACATTTGAGCATACAATACATTTACTGTACAAAATTACAGCAAAAGGTTGACACTTAGGGCTGGATTCAATTTTGAAAAATTCATTTGGAAGCCTTGTGTGGGCTTCAGTGGCATGGAAGCCAGGCACAGTTTTTTATTGAACCCAGCCCTCCATCCTTAGGCTACCACAATTTTTCCATTTTGTCAGCCAAATGCATTCAGTGTGAGGACACCCGGAGGCATCTACAGCAGCCTGAAGGTTAAAATGTCAAACTTTTTCCGTATGCAGTTTCACACAGTAAGACTACTATACATTGCCGTGCTACTCCATTTGCTGGGGTTTTCACTCCCTATTCCTCCAGAGCCATTATGATGTTAATGAGAGAACTGTAATGATGCCATTCACATTACAAAAAGCCTGATGCGATGTCAGAGAAAGGGGCTTTTTATACAGTTCCAGAATGCCTCTAAAAACCCAAACTTAAATATAAAATGCCCATGACTATAAAGCTGCACATCTCACTGGGACCAATAAAAACAAGGGAATAGACTTAAGATGGCTATTCCTTGTTTACCCCCGGGTTTGTACCCAAGTACTGCGGCAAGTTCAGTCTTTACCATATAGCGCAGAGCATTTCCATTGCATAACAACATGACTTGAGAGAATAGCATTTCTTAGCTGTGCTATACCATTGTTAACATCTGGACTGCAGTGCTTAGAAAACAAAATTGCCACCGTTTTTGTAGTTGTTACCTTTCTGGCATTTCAGAAAATTTACAATGCAGAAGCAATCAAGAATCCCACTGCACACAGCCTGTGCAGATCCACTGTCTAAGGAAGCAATGACAGCTGGCGAGAGGAAGGGGAAAAGCACACATACCCTACTGATGTACCTCCCTTAAGAAAAAAAACTGACTGTATCACCTGTAAACTAGCCCAGGCTAAACTCATTGTAAACTATCTGCTCTTTATGGTTGATGCAACAAAGTTTGGTGCCACCAACTTAGCTGAGGGAGGCAGGGCACCCTGCGGACAAGAGCGTCATGGAAAAGGGCATAAAGGCTCCCCTGGGAGCAGCAGATAAAGGCATGAGGATGCCAGCACCACTGGCAAAGAGAGCAGAGCCATGCTGTAGACACAATGGTGGAGTGATGACAGCTATGGCAGAACTGTGACAACCTCACATGGGAAAATAAAAGACTAGATGAAGGCAAATAAGGAGGACAGGCAGGAGGTGGTTTGACTCTGACCACAGCAGCGGACAGGGAAGAGGATGTTGGGAGCTTGTGTTTAAATAGATCAAACTGGCTGATATGTCACAGTTTCAAGGAGGAGGAAGTTACAAACAGACGTGGGAGATAATGAGGGCCTTGATTAAAATGTTTATTGTTTGGATAGATATGTATGGAGTTGTAGTAATGTTATGAATGAAGCAGTGGAAATGCTGGGGACACCTAATTGCAGCACACTGGGGCAGCACACTGGGGCAGCCCAGTCACAGGAAATGAAAGCAAAGGATCAAAGACAGTCCCTGCACTCAGGGCTCTGGAGGCAAGCTGAGCAGCAAGGCTGCAAGAAGTGGAAAAGCCTCTAGAACTGGTCATGATGGATTTAAATTGAAAACTGGACTTCCAAGAGACAGCCCATGGTTGAAAGCAGACAGGGAGACTTCTTCCTTCTCTTATTGATGTAAGATAGCTGAGGAGAACTGCATCATGCCAGTGCAGAGCAGTCCCCGGTCTGTGGTGAGGGAGAGTCATCAAGCCAGAGTCATCAGAGAGGCAGTAGGGGGAAGAGGGGAATGAGGACAGGTGCAGCGAGAGGGTCTGGGCCCCAGGCAACGATGATTTTCTGTTTCCTCAGCTGTACCTCTACCAGAAATGTATATAACACCATCTAACAGAAGCAGGATCCCAGGGTGAAATGAAAGGGTTAAGGCTGGCTGAAACAGCTAGACTGGAAGAACAACAGGTCTGTGTGCCAATAAGGTCAATTCAGCTTTTCATCCTTCGGAGGTATAGATAAACTATAGACCTGCCAAGTCTAGTGTTTTTCACTGTATTTCTTGGCCCTTACTTCAGGGATTTTCAAGGAATCCACTGTTTTTTCCTTTTGCTTTCTTTTTTTTTCCCCCTCCTCTTCTTTTTCTAGAGCTGGACTTACTGTTTGCTGGAAAAGGAATTAACTTGAAATAAGAAATTGATTTCAGTGTCAAGATACAGCCCTTCCATGAAAGTTTTTCAAAGGTATCTTCACTTAACTTCCGCCCTAATTTAGATTATACAACTCCAGATGCTTAAGCGTCTCTTTCTCAAGACAGCATTCAAAGCAAATATTTCTCTAACTTTTCTAATTCTCACATGCTAGTTTTTTTACTTCACATACTTTTCAGCTCAATTGTTCCCAGAAAGACTTTATGGAGTTACTCTGGACCAGTATGTCAGAGTCCCCTGGGTTTCAGTTGAAAAAAAGATTTAGAAGAAAATATCCTTTCGGATTCTTAACACTTGTGCTTTCTCCTGCTTCTGGTTTCTATGAGGCAGAACTAGAGAAAGTTTCTGTTCTGACAGAAAAGATGTTTCCTGTCTTATTCCTTTGTAGGTATATGTCACCTCTCAGAACTCTCGGTAGCCAATATGCAATGAACTCTTAAATGCTGGTTCTAACAGTTAAAGTTTTCCCCATAATTTATGCAAATATATGAAAACGCAAGCAAAATTGCAATTTATTTTGCCACAGGGCTCTGGCAGATATGAGACAAGGTGCCATCACATTTACTGCAGCCATCTCCCTAAGGCTGCTTTGCCTGCCTGGTCTGGGAGAACAATAAAGCCCCATGGTATTCATTTCAGTAAGCATAAATATTTTTTCCAGTGTTCTTAGCCAAAATGTCTCATATGCTCTCTGCCTCCACCCTGCTGGTGGCTGCGTGGCCTTGCTCGACATAAAAAACTCTGTCCAGGATCCTCTTAGCTCAGTGGGGGTTTAGTTTTCAAAATGCTTCAGTATCCTGAGGGCAAAAGGTGCTCCTCTTGCTGTAAACTGTAACCGACAGCATTTCTGATTAGTTAACCTTTGTGAGGGGTTTTAACACTGAATAGGTGCTCAGTGTTATTATTGGGACTGAAGTCAGAGAGAAAAAGGAGTCCCAGTAGTCAGGCGGGGCTGAGAAATAGCAAAGCCCTGCTGTTACATAAGGAGACTTCCCAAATCACCAGGCAGTTCTCATCACTTGTTCTGGAAGAGAGGTACCAATTAAAACTGCTTCCCCACTTAACTTTCACTCCGGTGCACAGCACATGCATGTCACTGGCACCGTAAACGAGATGGTTTATGGAGTTAATTATATTGCATTCTTCACTTTTTGCCTGCTGAAGAAAGTAAACAAAACAAACACAAAAGTGTTTTGGAACAAAGAGCGAGTTGTCTCCCACTTTGCTGTGTGCTACTTTCCACGAAGAATGAGAGCTATTATTATTCTTTTACAAGTTTCCTTCTAAGGGAAATAAACACCAAAGGTAGGATTCCAAGGAAATGACTCACAAATATTGGCAACAGGCTCTGAAAATTGGATCCAGTCTTCACAAAAGCCTTTAGCAGAATACTAAACCCTCTTATTGCAAAATAAACTTTTCCCAGATGAGCTCCACATCAGCTCTGCGAGTGTGTGAGAGTGTGTGTGTGAGTGTGTGTTTGAGTGTGTGTGTGTGTGTGTCAGCACTTGGAGACAGGAACAGAACCCATTTCTCACATCTCCCCTTCTTCCCTCTGGGGCACCGCTGCTGATGCCATTTTTAGCTGGAAGCTGGAAATCTTTAATAACCGACTGAGTCATCCTCGGGAGAGGGAGGGAGAGGGATGTGCCTCACCTTGCCGAGCAGCAGGCTGCCCGCCGGCCGTTCCCACCCAGAGACCCCCGGCAGAGAGGGCCGGGCAGACGATCTCCTACAAGCCAATCTACAAGAACTGGCAGGAACCTTTATCCTGCAGCTGTAAAAATGAAGGGCAGAGCAGAGAAGGGATTTTTTTTTTTTTTTAATCCCCTGACATTGAATCGAATTCAGCAGGGCAAGATCAGCCTCTAATAATCTGTTTTCAGTCACTGAGTTAGCCTTTCAGATGTGCAGAAGGTAACCATGCACCGTGACTCATATTTTATTTCTTAATCAGGAATCCCAGGAACCAGGAATGCAGACACTGAAAAATCAGACAGCTGAGCAAAATCAGTGCGGCAGGATTACCATCTGCAAACAGAACAATCTACTTTGCATATTTATTTCTCAGCTGTTTAAAATTTTGAATCATAAATGCATATTCTGTATCACTTGTAATGCATACAGTCTAAATCGCTCGCACTCGCTCATGTTGGTTTGGGGGGTTTGTTTGTTTGTTTTGTTTTTGACGATTTAAATCTGGTTAGACAAGAGCAACAGAAATTGCAAACCTTACACAGAATTCCTTTGTTGCTTGGTTCTACTTAGACAAGCCTATTAAATGAAAGAAGCTGGTCCCCTCATTCATTTCCTTTGCAAATTCCTATTTAGCCACTCCAAATCAAGATGAAACAAATGGTGATGCTGTTCCAGAGTCAGATTTTTTTTTTTTTTTTTTTTCAGAAAGTCCCTTTACAGTGTGCCTGAAAGCAACTGGCAGCCAAGTACCTACTTAAGACTCTAAAGGTTGCATTAGTGGAAGTTTTGCGTCTGGTTCAAGGCATTGCCAGGTAGTTTCTAAAGCCTGCAATTCACTAAGTGTCCAACAGAAACAGCTTCCAACAGGACCTCTAAGTAAAGAACGATGTTTATATAGACTGTCTGAGACATTTGAATTGTGCTGAACTCCAGCCATTGCTCAACCAGTTATAACCAGCTGTCAGGGTTGGGAAGGAAACCAGGATAAACCAGTGTGGTGTCGCCTTCCCGAATCTGCTGGCAGGGTGGCACAGCAGGCTGGGAGGTAGGAGCTGCTCGGACCCCACCTCACTGCAGTGTTAGTGGGTGAATTTTAATATTCATCATTGCAAGGCTGCTCATTTTAGTGACAGAAAGGAGGGATCAGCTGGGAAGTGGCGGCTGCTGCAGGGAAGGCAATGCAGAGGGATAAAGCCAAGCACATGATAGAAAGCATTTAGAGATCCACAAGTCAAAATTCACTGTAATCACTTTGGCTACCCCCTTTCCCAGCCTTTTGTTGTGCTCAGCTTTTTCTGCTTTCCGGAATCCTCCTGAAGCAGCCAGAGCAGCCCCAGCCACAAGAGGCTGGCCAGAATCCAATCCTGCTCAGGCACCACTGCTTCTACCCCTCTATGTTCTGTTTTTCCCTGGACAAGGGAAAATAGCCCTGATCGTCTGCCTGGGTTGAGGCATCTGCAGGGAACACCTTCCAGGAATGACTCTCACACATTTTGTAAAGATTAGGCACAATAAGTTTAGTAACAGGATAAAAATCTCCCAGCCACAACAATGTGGCACAACTGCAGTGAGGATCTGGAAAGGAAAGAGAATGGAGAGAGCCCACCTTGCTATGGGACATGGGGGGTTGATTTAAAAGCATATTTTAAAATGTTTTCATTCCATAGTAAATACTTGCAATACCCATAAAATGCCTTAGAAAAAGAGAAATGTCTAAGTAACGAAAAGATTATAAAATTGTTATACCAGTGCTCTTGAGTATCCATTTTTTATGCACAATGTAGCTCATGAGGCAACCAGGCAGCACACATGACCTGTAATCAGCAGGAGATGCTTTTGGCAGGGATGGATTAGTCATTCACCCTTGTGCTCTGCTGACGTCTCCTCAGAGAAAGGCTTTCTGGAGTAGCCTCACAAGCTACAGTGTTAAGAGAACATATAAAATTTTGATGCAGAACTTCATATTTGACTGAATTTTAATTTTTTTAGAATTTCAGCATTCGGGTCAAATCTTACTTACATGACTTTGCCTATTCATTTCTCAATCTCCTTGCCAGTGTCCCTGTTTTCACACTTCAACTTTTACGACCTAAGAGCAAGCAAAAAAAGAGCAATTTAATCAAAAGATAACAGGCTTTTTTAATGTTTCAATTTATAATGCAGACCCAAAAATACTAAGTTTTTAAAAAATCAAGCATTTTAAATTCAGTTTTGAATTTAAGTCCAATGTATTGATTTAATTGCTAAGGGAAAAGTAATCTCTAAATATTTATATCATATGAAATAATTACACAACCACTGTCCTTGGACAGATAACATTCTGCTAAGATCTGCATTCAATTATTTAGCTGGTGCTAGAGAAAGTGATTATTCCTTTTACTTGAGCAGTAGCTTAAAAAAACTTGAAGCTGTTCTGAGAATTAATTTTCAATTAGAGAACTGTTTTGAGGCATGTGTCCTCATGGAGGCTGGGAATCGTAGCTCTCTGCTCCACACCAGCGGTTCTTCCTCCAGCACTCACAGTTGGTCTTTGTTAACACTTCATTTTTCAGGAGTGCTTTTACTGCCATGAGCAGGGACTGTTTATAAGGACAGTGCAGTCCAATGTGGACGACACTCCCAGGGACCAGGAAGAACCAGGTGTCCTGGCAGAGTCTCCAGTGCATGCTCTGGGCAGGAAGTGCAGATCCAGGTGTGTGTGGAGAAGGGGAACACATGGGTGTGCTCCAGCTGGAGCGACCCAGCTCCCTGCAGGAAATTCCCCCTGCTCTACACGGGTGAAAGGAGTGCAGGAAGCCAAGTGCTGGGCCCCGCACTGAGGAAGAGGATTTACTTTCTTCTGTCCCAGACCTGGATAGTCTCCAATGTCCAGAAAGGAAGACAGTGTTATGTGTGGGAGGGACAGCATTTTCAGAGCAGGATCTGGTGCAATGGCAATTACCCAAAGCTGTTCCTGCTTGCCTGCTCCAAAACCTCCTAACAGCTCCTGCACAGCTGTGTCAACCCTCTTGTTTATCCACATGGTGTGTCCTGGACTATGTCTAAGCTCCAGGGACTGGGAGATGCCTAAGCTAAGTCCTGTGAAGTTTTCTCACTGCTATGAGTAATGGCTAGGGACAGGCAATTGCTTTGGTTTAAACAGACCTGTGCAGCAATACTCATGGTTTCAATATGCACTACTCCCCAAAATTAAAAGAAAAAAACACAGAAAAAAGAAGATATGGAGAAGCAGTTGTGTATTCCTTTATATTTTCAAGGTTTGTGCAGTATATTGATACTCACTCCAGTGTCCATATCCACGTTCACCTACATCTGCAGCAGCAACAGCAAAGACACTCTGTGTCCAGTCCTTCTCGAGCATGCACTCTGGAGCAGAACAGCAACTCTTTTTTTTGCTAAAAGGAGAGAGATTTTTAAACTTCAGTATCAGTTCATCCATCAAACCACCAAGAAAAACTGAATAATGATCAGCTTCAGTTCAATTATTCAGTTGAATCACTTTTGTCATTGCAATGAAATTGCAATATGAACTCTAAAATAAAATTTAGATCTCATTTTAAATCTCTGAAGTATTTTTTGGCTCCAGCTTAGCTGCTGTTCCATGATAATGAATCAAAGATTCTTTTCCTTCCCATGTCTACTTCTTCTTGACACATTCCTGCTCACCATCCCTCTCAGTTACACATGCTCTCTGCTTTTCACAAAAGGAGGAAAAGACTTTCCTCTCTCTGCTTCCAAGGGCCAGACAGTGCCAGCCCAGCTCTCATTGAGCAGTTCCTCAAGCTCACCTCCCTCCATGAATAGTTTCACTGAGCACAGTGGGACTGCTCAGCCCAAATAAAGCTGGCACAACCTGGCCTCCAGAAGAAAGATCCAACCAGTCCAAAGACAAAAACAAGCTCGCAGCAACGGTGCAGGGCACAGCGCCCAAAGGCACCAGCCCAACTTGGGGACAGCCAGAAGAAGGTGCCAAGTTTCTGTAACATCCCAGGAGAAGTTTGCACAAGGTTACCAGAGGACTCGGCAGAGCTCTAAGGGAGATTCTCTGGCAATTCTGTTCTCGGGCAACTTATTATTATGAGCCTGGGAAATACATCCTAGTTGTCTTTAATAGGAATGCATCACAACCTCTGAAGGATTTATCATCTTACAAGAGAAATCCCAACAGCTAAAAATCTGGATGCTGAGAAATGTACCATTCAATTACAAAGCAAATTATATGGGTCTCCTGTGTGTGGTTCTGCTCTCAAAAAACATCAGCAGCTTCCTACTACTTTACAGCCATGAGAGTAATTCCTTTACTTAGAGAAGCACACAGTAAATCAGAAGTAAAAGGTCCTCACGAAAAACATCTCAGCAGCAATTCCAGATCTGAGGGGCACAAAAGGAGTTAAAAGCCAGCAGAGCATAGCCAACAGTTGAGAAATAAGTTGGTAGAAGTTATTCTGGGAGCCAGTGGGTCACAGTAAGTTAAACTGTATACTATGTTTGTTGTCTGAAATTATTCCAAAAGCAAAATTTTTCCAAGAGAGAAGGATAAATATCCTGGAATAATCCAAACCAAAACTCAAATAGAAAAGGAAGAATAATATTTCACTGGATTCCAGGTCCATGTCATCTTAAAGGAATTAACCACTTGCCCAGGTTTTGCTATCTATTTGTTTCTAAGGACTGAGACTGGAGAGGAAAGCATTAGGGGAATGCAGGGAATCTCAGACAGGGCACTAAAATTGAGTTACTTACTCAGTTTACATACCGTGTATGTTTTAAAATAAAGTTGATTTTACCTTCCAAAATCTAATCCCCCTAATACGGAACAAATACTGTGTTTCAAAGTATGCTTGTACAAAGGAAGTACTACTTTAATAGAAGCCCAAAGTTAAATATATAAATTTTAATGCAGATTTTGGAATTGAGGTTCACTCTCAGGCCCACTATGCTCTGTAGCAGGGCACTGGTTGGCCTAAGTATGATTCACCCAGTACCACTTGAGCCATTCCACACACACACACACACACACCCGTGTAAATGTTACAGCTTGTAACAATTCCAGAATTCCTGGAGATACTTGGTACCTCAGGTCCTTCTCCGTCAGTGTGCTAGGAACTACACACCCTCTATGAGCTTTAAATGAAAAGTAAATGCTTACTTAAAGAAGGTACAAATAAACCATTATCTCTGCTAGTTTAGCAAGAATTTGGCTTTAACAGGTAGTGTTAGGAAATCACTGCTGCTCCGGGGGCTGTCCTGATGCAAGGCAGCATAATGCCTCTGCATTTCAAGTCCCATACTGAAGAATTTAAGCACCCATATAAAGTTGGATTTGCATATTTTTTTAATCTCTGAAGTAAATACCTTCATAGGCATTTTAAAGGCTGTTGCTTTTAAAGGGACTTCTCTGATTCAGCTGATAAAGTATCCTGCACTAAGGGTGGTTTAAAATAACAAAATGCAACACCCCCCTGTGCACACAGTAACTTATATTTGGGCTTTAGCTGGCTGACACAATTCTTTTCACCCAGAGAGCTTCAAAGGCAAACAATTCTAGTATCTGTAAGGCATCGATTTTCCCTCAGGTTTAGGCTGCCAAGGACTCTTCCAGTCACGCCCCTTTTTCCAACCATCAGCTATATTTAGAAATAAATATGTGTAAGAAATCCAGAAAAACTTATGGATATGGAAATACCCATCTATGGAAAACAGCAAGTCTGGAGACCTTCTTCTCGTTCAGCCTAACTGAAGGGCTTAATAAATTTGATTGAAATTATTCTGCAAACCAGCAGGATTTTTGAGACTAAAAAACAGGGAAGAAATCTCCACCTTAGTTGAATCTAATGTAAGTCAATTCAAGTTAGTTAAGGATTTCTTTACTTGCTTAGTGGTTATTTCCCAGTACTGATATGAGGGTTATTACTAAAATACATGGGCCAGCTACTCCTCCTACAGGTCAGCACACTGAGAACTTTGTTGGTAAGAAAATGGCTCTGGTGTTTCAGAAGGTGGCATATTTTTTTCAATGCCCCAGCCTGATTACAGGCACCGAATTATTTCTGGAGGCAAACCAGCATTTTCTGCTGCCCCGTGCAGAAGAGAAGAAACCGTGATCTCAATTGTTTGTATTCATTAAAGATCCTCTAACACCTTTCATAACAGTAGGTTCTTTAACCTCAAGGCTTTGGCCAAATTCCAACTCAATTACTGCCTACCTGAAAATTCTCCCATTAAATTAGGATTGATGGATTTGTCTCATCCCTTAAACTGGTGAGCAGCAGTGGCTTGAACTGCAAAGAGCTTTCTAGGCTCCATCTTCAAAATGGCTGATTTCAGGGTTAGGTTAGGAACATCAATACACTCACCTGACTCAGGACTATATACCAAAATTAGTATTTGTTAACATTTCAAAAGGACATTAATTAATTAATTAAAGTAAAAAGCACAGCTCCACACTGTATTGAAAAAACAAACCAGAAAAGATCATGTGCAATAAACTTGCTGAGAAATCCACTGACAAATGGAGTTAGTGGATACAAGTGAAGGCTGAAGATCTAACTGCAGACCACCATGACATGTTAACATTATTTCAGATCCACTCCTAATAATAAATAAAACATAAATAAAAATAATAAAACATAAATAAAAACATTCCTACTTTTGGAAAAGGCAGAAATGTTTGTCATCCAGTGGTTTCATGGACTATAAATTCATTGAATCACTTTACAGCTTTTGTTCTTTTGATGGCAGCATTTGCTGGGGATGCTTAATTTGGTTTGTCCAGAATGACAATGAATAGTTTAAGTGCATTCTGTATTTCAGGCTCTTGATGCAGTCAATCTTACGCCGTGTGTCTGCCTTCTGAGAAAGCTTTCAGTGAAATGTTCTGCATAATTAGAGAGGGTGGGATATGCACTCAGAGAACAATTCCTTGAAATATTTCTGGCAGTGAAAGTTTTGCCTAAGGGTGGATCACCCAATCCATGGAAAAGCCAAGAAGGGAGCGGAGCAGTGGGTCTGTGAGATGTGCAGTGGTTTGGGTACCAGCATCCTTGGATCTTTACAAGTTGTCTGGAAACACCTGCTTCTGAACTACCTTCAGTAATTGCTCTCTCTCAGCTTCCTAGTGGTGCTGATGCTCCCACGTGGTCACACACAACCACCCTTCCTCCCAAAATGCTCCCCAGGGTCCAAGCAGCAGCAGCAGCAGCAATCCTTCTACTGCTCTTGTGTCAGATAGCAAGGGCAACCTATGACCTTGAAGGGGATCCTGCTGTGGGACAAGTATTCTGGGGGTGGAAGATGACGGGAAAAAAAAAAGAGGGAATGCTGCTGGAGGTTTAGGAGAACCCCCAAAATAACATCAACTGTATTAAAAGGACAGAATTTTAAAATATGACATTGCTATACATTTTCTAATTGATTTTTTTAAAGGATGAATTATTATACTAGAAAAAACTAGCGATTTCTGTCCCATCAAAATGACTCTCTAGCATTCCAAAAGTATTTAGATCTGTTTCTGCCTGCACTTATGGATTTTACTTTTAAGAACTTTTACAAGATTTTTTTCAAAATAAGATGAGAAGTGTTTGGTTATATTCCAACAGGCAACAGTCAGCAGTGTAAAATGCCTCCATGCGCCTCAGCTTCCTCAGGTAGTGATTTCCACGTCGTATTTAGCTGAGATAAGCACGGATTGCCGGGGAAGGACAGCTCAGCTCCAGCTGTGCACTTCCACTCCCCTCCCTGTGCTGGCACTCATTTAGGTTCCAATTCAGTCACTTTGAGGAACTGATCTCACTGAAAACTGAAAAAGTCTTTTTAGGTTTTATCCTGATCCTTCAGTGACTCTTGCTGATAATAAGCATTACTGAAAGACTGCAGAACTAAGGTATTCAGCAAACCTGTTTGGCATGTTTAAGCACAAGCAGAAAAGCATTCTTCTGGATATAATACCACGGGCCACAATTTCTACGTAGTAATGCTTTACAATATATTTCATACTATCTTTCAAAGATGTACATCGGTTTCACTTATTAATTTCACAGTATGACAGGCCATGTACTGCCTGGATATATCAATGACGTGGAAGAAAACGGGAATTTCAGCAATAAGAATAGCGGTGCTGTGGGTGCCGGTACTTTGTATTTGCTGGCAAGCCTCATGTGAAGAAGTTCAGTTAAAAACCCAGATGAGGAGACACAAAACGACTCCACCAGAAGTGTCTGCTCGGCTGCACGGTGACAGATGGCAAAGGCTGAATGGTTAATGCCATTTCTCAGCCTACTGGCCTGGCTTGTGCTCCCAAGTGTTTTACACGGTCTCAGGAAACTGCAGCAAGCATGTGTGATGATTTGCCACTGAGGCTTACTAAGATCTAGCTACATATTCATGACCTTTAGCCTAGCTGACTGATTTGGAGCTTTATCAAACAGCTGATTATGTGGCTTTTCCTTTTCCTGCCTATTTTTTAAAAATATAAATATGAATGAATTCTGCATTCTGTATCTCCCTGATTTCCTAAGAATGCCAGACATTTTCCAGTGAAGGCATTAATTAGCAAAGGCTTGTGTGGCTGATGTTTTAGTGTATTGGTACTTTAGGTCTCTGCAGATGAAAATGCTGTGGTATCATGGGAAATGTGTACTTAACTCTAACAGCAAATGGAGTACAACTCTGGTCTCCTTTTGCATGTTTAAGCCTGCTCCTTTTCTGAACTTTTCTGAACCACTGCAACACAAACTGGTATCACAGGATATAACTTTAGATTTGATTACTATTATCTCTTATACCCACATTCATTCCATTTGTAAAGCTCAGTTGGCCTGGCAGTCTGAATTTCTGCTTGCAGTTAACCTTTAATTGCAAACAGTGGGCCACAGTGATTGAACTCTCTTCATCACAGTTCTTGAAACCAGGACATTCTTGGGCAGGAATGGAAGATGAAGTTTTCTTACTTCACACTAGCAAAATTAAAAGCAGAATATAGTTTTTTCATAATGCAATGAAATAATATGAAAGGCTACAAGGGGAAATTTTATTCTGCCTCTAAAATATACATATTAGTTCAACATGATGTTACACAATTTGACAAGAGGATTTTCATTATTAATAAGATGAAATGTAAGGCTTCTAATTAAGTGGAAAACAAACCAGTGTAAACTACACTCAGAACACACAAACCTATTAGGTTTTAAATTTAATAATAAATCATTTATCTAAAGCCCAGCTGATTTGTTGCATGATGTTACTTGATGAGAGTTTATTTCATTTCTGCATTTTTTTCTTCCTTCTATCCTTACTATGCCAAAACAACAGTAAGTTTGGTTTTTTGAATCCCTATGCTGAAATTTAGCTACTCAAAATTATTATCAGGTAACAAAATGCCTTAGTAAGGGTTTCATTCACTTGGGGGGGGCTAATTTACAAGTAAAATGAAATGTCTAATATGAATAAAACACTAAATTAGAACGGCACTGTTGGACTGTAAAAACAAAAATACTAGAGAAAAAACATTACAAATTTCATCAGGAAAAGTGCTAAATAGCCCTTGCCTGCAGGAACCTTCAGAACCAAGTAAGTAGCAACTTCTAAAGGATTTTAAATACTTTCTAATGTGGAATTTGCCACATGAAGACAATTACTCAGAGAAAACCTTTGACAGGTAAAGTAGTATCTGCCTAAAAGTGATGTAACTTGGCTCTACCTGTCTGGAGCAATTATTGTTTCATAACAAACTAATTACCAACTATGAGCATTACACATAATTCTGCTCAGTTACTTGTATGAAACATGGATGACTGCAAGGTACCACACATGCAGCTGAAGCTGTGAAGTAACTCTTTTTTCTGTGATCTTTGAGTAGAAAATGGCTGTTCATAATTGGTGACCAACTATCAAGCTACAGATTCTTTTTCACTCATTCTGCCATGTTTTCACAGCTTCATAAACCCTCATTTTCAAGCAAGTATTTTTCAAATTATCACTTGTTAACAGATCTTATACAATCTGGAGACAGACACTCCTGGGTTGCTGGCTTTTTCTGACAGACAAGGATACCAAAGGTCCTGCGACATCTTCTAGAGAATACGGTCACAAGTGCTCCGTTCAAAGTTTCTTAAACACCAAATATGTAGCCATCTGTACATGGAATGCCACATTATTTTTAGGTGCATAGCCTTTGGAAAATGCTAGCCTTAAGAGCAGAAAGTACCATTTTATCTCATTTGCAGGAGTCCTAGGATTTGCACAGATGATGATGGCCCAGAGAGTCAGGATCATATGGCAAAGAAATGCACCCCTCCCTCCACTTTCATCTAGTAAAAGTCACTGGGCTATGCTCCTTTCATCTGCAGAAATGGGAAGAAACAATAAAAGCTTTTTATACTAAGTGTTCCCATGTTTAAGACAGGAAAAAAAGCTTTAATTGTTCTAACAATTCTTTTTTCATGCATGCTAGTAAGTATTAAAACATACATATATTCAGACACCTCCTAAAGCTGAGCTACCATGAAAGCCCAGAAGCTTATTTTCTAATAGGTGTCACAACAATCATCAGAGGATAGTAAAGAAGATCTAAGTTGGGTCACAGTAAAATTATCGTTGTTACTTATGGCAAGTGTTCTTTCATGTTTAAATCAAACCTCAATTATTTCATCCTACTTATTCTTTAGAAAGCAGAAGTTAAGCACAAGTATGTTAGACAAGATCTTTTCTGAGAAATACATGTGGGACAAAGAAGCAAAGAACCACGGATGACCCCAGAAGGAAACTGCATGAAGTCAAACTGAATGATCACCTGAGTGTCTTTATTTGCCAGTATACACATCATATTTGTTAGAACATTGTCACACTGGTTAAAGTTCTCTAAGCAGAAGGGTCATGACATCAACAAAGACTGTGGGGAACAGAAAGGGAGTTGGGGAAACTTAGGAAATTTGTAAACAGAGCCAAAATGTGTGTAAGGACTAGGATTACCTTGCCAAAATTAAAAAATATTTTTTTTCCTTAATGCAGACAGCAGTTCCAATGGTTGACCAAGCGTTACTCTCTTCTGAACAGTGAAGTCTGTTTTTGTTTACAATGTAATGAATGCCAAAGGAAAGTGACAACAACAGGTTTTTAAAGTGATTTTTCCTTTTTTTTCAAATACTTTCCAGCAATTAAATTCACATGCAAAAAGCTGATTTCACATACAGAAAATACTTTGAAATATCCAAAGTCCTCAAACTGACAAAAATACATTTCACAGAGATAGAGTAAACAAAATACAAATCCACAGCTGCAAAGTTTTAGATATGCAAAATTACTATTTTAATGTTGTGACAGACCCATAGTTTGAAAATATACTATAGCATGTTTCAATCAAACTAACATGGGATTGAAGTTACCTGTGCTGTACAGGTAAATATAACTAAAACCAGCTGGTGGCATTCTGGCTCTCCCCAGAACAAGGACGGGATGTGTATGCTGAAAGTCCAGGGTTTTTTTACAGAAAGAGAACTGACAACATTAAACTGATCTTGCACACTGGAAACCCTCAAGATTAATATACAGTAGCACAAAAATGATAAAAGTAGTTTTTTGCTAGGTAATAAGAAAGAAAACAAAACAACAAGTATCTGACAACACACGACTGGAGATACTGTAGATACAATGTGACACTTAATTATAAATCCCTCTGGGGATTCAGAGTCTGACACACCATGTGCAGATCTGCACATTCATCGCCAGAGCTCCTGCTTTCACCTGATGTGGACTGAAATGCCATGAAACGTATGTCTTCATCTGGATCATGACAGTTTCAAACAAAGTTCTCAGGCTTTAATAAGCTGCATAAACAGCTGCAAACAGTCATTTGCTCTAATTATGTTACTGTCAAAATGTAAAAAAAAAGGAATTTTTTAGGGGAATTTCAATTACTGCTTATTCAATTTAAAGAAGGAACAGAAAAGAAAAGCAGCTCCAGGAATACTGAAAATCAGTGTGAATTCAGTCACAGGTATTAGTTAAGGGCACCAAGGTTCTGTACAGAAATGAAAGTATGAAACCAAAAACAAATTCAAGAAAGGAAATGAGCACTGATACTTCACCTCTAAAACATTTCACAAAAATGCCTTTTTTTTTAGTGCATATAATTAGGAGCATGGTTGATAACACAACTGCAATGTACCCATTTTCTACAATCTTTGACTGATATATAAAAATAATTCTATGACTTCTGAGACAAACAGGACTTGCAAATATAACCTATTCGCGTTAAAACTGTGCTTGGTGTCTTAGATGTTTAAGGCTATACATGCATTGAAATTTAAGGAATTTCAGGTTGAAACAGTAGCTGAAAACTGTTATATTACAGAAATTGTACAATGAAGGGACACCGGTAGGAAACGTACATACGATGCAGCATCAGTCTGTTCCTGTGAGACCAGCATACACCAGGTAATTATTGTACAATATCAAGACTTCAGACATAGGAAAGCCAAATCTGTTCTCAAAGTAGCACACTTCAGATATAGGTATGACATGGTAAACCAAGCTAATCTGACAGCACTGGCTGACTGATATTTTTGTTTGTGATAGGATTTTGATTAAAATGCACCAAGAAACACAATCCAAACACTTTGCTACTGATACAACAATGCACATCCAGTCAGAAAAGAGGTATTTGGAATTCTCAGCTGGGAGTCACATTTACAGAAGCCTATCTTATATTTGTTAACAGAGATCCATCATATAATTTTTGTCTTTAAGTAATTACAAGTCCAAACATTATTTGTCCAAATAATTAGAAACAGGCTTGGTTCTTTGGTTAACACCATGTGACTTACATCAGACACCGGAATCAATTAAGAACAAACAGCCATATGAGGAAGTTTCTTGGACGGGGTGTGGGGTGGGGGTGAGGAAGGAAAGGGGAAAACTTCAAATTCAAAGAAATGCATTGTGTTAAACTGAACTGCCCTTTGAAACCTCCCGGACTAGGAATAATCAGTTTAAGACATCTCTTCGGTTGCAGTGACATTGCTTACACACCATAACTTCAGTTTCTCCACATATTAAGTTTTATACAAAAGAAGGAAGGCACCGAGTGCATCGGTGACATACAGGCAGTATAAAAGTATGCAAGAAAATGCTACATACTGTATATTTCATACCTTTTAGAAATGTGGTGAATGTGTGCTATCTCTATGCAATATAATGCTTCACAAATCCAACTCCTTATATCCCAATGAAAGAATGAATTAAAATGTGAAACACATTTTAATAATCTTGCTGGTAACAGCACAATTCAATATTTGTATTCACTAAGATCAGTTATTAGCTTATAGTCACCAGAAAAACAAGTCCAAAATCACTGAAGATCAAGGGAACTATAATCTAAAACTATACTTTGGGACAGAGCCAGCAGCCTTTACTCATGACAGATGTCCCACTAAGAATGGAGAGGAGGCTCAGTTTTACCACTGTTATTCATGTTAATAGTGCCTTTCTCTGAGACATCTCCAGGAATAGATGGAAGTGCTTACAGGGAAAGGTCCTACACAGCATGAAAGACATCTGGTTAAACTAGGACCTGAGTAAAAGGCAGAAGGTTCAGGCCCTTAGTCATTATATTAGCACTTTTGATTGCGTTAACAGTGATATAGCTTGCTCATAGAGCATTTAATTTTACATTGTTAAATCGTCTTATATAAAAATAGGTAAGAAAGCTCTGTAAGAAAGTACATATACTATATAAGGAGAAATCTCTCCTTAAAAAAAGCAAATAGAGGGAAAAATTGAATAAAAGGTTTCACTAATTACACTTTGTCATGAAAATCACATTAAAAACATTTATCATAAACGAAACAGTACTGAGCACTAATGAACCTTGTGGTTTACTGGAAAGGACAGCAAACTAGCTGTATAGTAAAAAAAGATCATTGCTCTATCTCCTTTTTTGTAAATATTCCCTAATACATTCAACTGCTTAGAAATTTTCTTAAAATGTCATAATAAGCCATTTGCAAAACTGACTATCAAAACTGGTTCAAAGCCCTGCTCCTTGCTTGTACTATGGCCTAGAGATCTCAAAGCTATGATAATGCTTCTAGTTAATTCTGCAAATTCATTCAAATTTACACTCTGGAAATGAACCAAACGTTATAAAGCAATCCACATTAGACCCTCAGCATGCAGTCAGTGTCTACAGGGTTTGCAAAACACAGAAAAAAAAATTATATTGATACAATGGGCAAGACTCTTGTCCTCAGATAACAAGAGAGAAAAGGATGACATTAATTACATCCCTGAATGTCCATGAGGTATTCCTTCAGTGGTATGGTATTACTGCTTCTGCTCTCCTGAGTAGGGCCTGTATGCCAGCTCAACCAGTAGGTGCTTCCAAGGAAATGAATTAATCCTTCTTGCTATAAGACAGCCTTGCCCTTTTCTGGGCAGAGCTGTCTCCTGATCTTCATTCCTACAGGAGCAGTACCACCCACCTTCCTGACTCCTGGCACATTCCTCTGCTTAAGGACCATGTTTCTATATTGATCCAGCATAAGCCTGAACAGCAAAACCTGATCCAGCATGTACCAGGCCCATCCATTACTTCAGTCACACCACATAAGAACTAAGCTTGCCAGCACTAATAATTGTGCCATATTCAGGTAGACATATAATATAAACAACTGGTGCATAAGATTTCTGCATAGTCTGCAGAAAGGAAGAAACCCTGCTTGAATTTAAGGAGGGGCAGTGATAAGTTCTTAAGGCTAAACTAATCCATGTCACCATAGGCCAGTTGGCACTTGCCCTACTCACCCAAGGCAAATAAAAAAACACCTACCCTCTGTAAAATACACTGGTTTAGAAGCCACACAGTGTCCACGTAGATCAGTGCTGCTCTGAATGTATGGACTCCCACAACTCACATGTCACAGTTTGTCTGAGCAAGGCCCACCGAGGGTCACAAAGTTCCGAGAGAGGAATATGAGTCGCTGTTGCTGCTACTGTACGAAGCCATCTCTTATTTTAATGCTCTTGCTCTCAGATGATATCTCTTCAATGGATGTTGGTGATTCACTGACACGGAAATGCTCCTGTGACTTTTCCCTCAAGAACTACCATCAGAACAAAGTAGTCTGAAATCCAGCTGTGATGTACAACAAAATCTAGCAGTTGCGTTAGAGACCAAAAAACCAGAACATTCTTGATGGCTCCTTCTAAAACTAAACATTGCTGAATGTTCCAGTTAAAACGATCAAGATGTTTAGGGAGTGCTTTAACATTTCTAATAATAAGTTTTAAAAGTATTTCAAAAGCTGAGGAAAAGAAGAAACAAAAATAAGAGATAATGATTAAATAACAAGTTTGTGACAGTATCTGGATGTTTGGTTTTTTGCCTCCATTCGTAATTGAAATCATATTTGACTATGTTGCAGGTGCCAGGCTGTACCACCCCTCTAACCTACCAATCCTACTGCTCTTCACTCTTTCAGGGTGAGGTCTGCTCTCCTCTTGAAGCCCATGGGCTCCTCTCACTAACATTAATGGCAGGCAGGCATGCACATCAGTGGGAAAATTAAAAGGATGTTTAGCTTCTATTGAGAATTCAGCTTCAGAAGGAAGTCAGTCTGCCTTACAAATGACAAGCCACAATTGTAAAGACTGCTATAAACAGGGCAGCTTTTTTCCTCCACTAAAGTGTCATAAGTAGAGGACTCAATACAACACTGAGTTCAATGAAAGGGCATTCTGTTTTTAGTTTCAGGCTGGAACAGCTCAGGCCAAAAGGCCTCCCTTCAAACCTCATTCCCTGATCTTACGCCACACTTTTTGTCAGAATTGGGATGTGTAAGAGTGATCTGTACCCAATTCCTACACGAAAATGTCTCCCTCAAAGACATTTTCTTCTTCTGGTTCACTATATTAAAACTGATGGTTTGCATTTCAGAAATCTTTGGGAGTTGGACAGGTCATAGAAATTTTGCACCAGTACCTTAAAGTACAGACTGTCCCTGACCTCTAGGGTCCAGTTACTGCCACAGCAGCTTCTCAGGGCCCTGGGGAGTTGGCAGGAGTGAGCCATTGGGGAGAAAAGAGAATAAATCAAGAACACAAACACAAATTTTAGACAACAAAATAATTGCTCCAAAGATGTGAAAATGGGAAGCTACTGATGCTGACACTGCATCTGCCATCAAAAGTCGTTGCAAAAATTTACAGATAAAAATATTTCCAACAGTAAATGCCATAAAATCTGTTTTCAGCTCAAGTATTTGCTAAATTGATAACAATGTTTAGCTCCCATAAAAGCACATATGTTCATTCCAAGGGTTCCGCAAATTTCCAAATCTAATTATTAATGAGCTATGGGGACTTGAATTTCATTTAGAAATTGTGTCATATTTCTCCCATAGTAGAGCTTACACCTTGCCTTGTTTCTGCCTTTGCAGTCAGACCTCACAGTGTAGCTACAATGGGACGTGTCACATCCTGAGCATGAGGCAGCAGCACGAGGGCCCAAGCTTTGCGTCTTTCCAGTGCTCCCCTCATTCCCCGCACTCCCTGGCTGAACGCAGCAGGATGGCTCTGCTGCCTTCCTGCCTCCAAGGATGTGGGAGACAGCGATGTCCTGCAGGCGCTGCACAACCTCTCCTCCTTCGGCGCAGTGATTTCATGCTTGGCTGTCCTGCCCTTCACAACCTTGCCCTTAACAGAAAGGAACTGACCAACTTTTTCACATTTATAATGCTTTAGGACGACCTATGTGAAATGTTCTAAACACTAAACCAAACAGATCATATACAGAAAATATGCAATACTTCCAAGAATAGAATCTGTAGGAACGTCACTGTTCTACAGTTATTTAAGGCTACACTGACAGGAAACAGATTCAATTCAAGATCTGCAATCTCTACATGGTTTGCTGGCACATAGAAAAGTAATTAATTTGATATTTTTTTTCAAGTACTTACTGTACTTTTAAACAAAGGCAAACAACAAAAAGCTATGAAAAAAACACAGCCAACTCTGGGGAAAATACAAGTGCCTCTAATTTGTTACTGATACTTTGTTCTTCAGCAATTCTGTTCCGTGCTTAAGACCTAACTGAATGCATAAAACCACTCTGTGTGTGTAAGCCCTTTTGTAGGGTTTAAAAAACCCACAATAGCTGAAGGCAGATTTCAAATACAAAAGTATAGGTTTGCATAAGCAATGAAAAACAAAATTACAAACAAATCAAATAATAAGAATGGGTTCTAGGAAGGAAAAAACATGACAGCTATTGGTATTACAATTAACTCACAAAAATCCCAAGGCGAATCCAATTATTGGTGTGACTGGTTTTGCATGGCAAATCCATATTCTACTGCCTCAAAATTAAACATTCATTTCCATTCTTTATACATTCCGTTCCTAGCCTTTGTACAGTATAAACCCAAGTAAACCAATCTTTCTTCTGTGAAGCACAGACTGGTCCTGGATACTTTAGGAAAAGTCTTAGAGAGAGATTTGTCTTCTCAAATGAGCTCAACACAGAGTACCATAAATCTCTGCTGTGTCTAAATTAAGATTTCAGTGCCTTAGAAATCTAAATGCTGAAATGCAAAGCTGAAGCAATGCAACCTACAAACAGAAACCCAAATCATGACACAGTTTAGTTTAGTTTGGTTCTGTAAGAGGTTATTTGTTGCACCTTCCAAACTGACTTCTTCATCTGTACAGTGATGATGTTAAGTATGTTCTCCACTGGAATTACCTGACCCAGTTCTTGGTGTTCAATACTGTACATTATTTAAATAGCAAAACCTGTACAAAGAGACAACCATCAAGAGACAATTTTCACTTTTAGGAAAGAGCATCTAAATATCCACAAACAGAATGGATAAAACTACTTTCACATCCAATGAGAAACTGCTTTTCAACAGCTTCTACGTCATTGCTTCTACTATATGGAAAGCTGAAAGGATTGTGAAAATCTGAGCATTTTCTTTATGCATATAAAATTAATGCTGATTTTGTATTAAATTCTACACTCAACATTACATTTCACAAAATGGACTAACAAAAATGACTGAGAGACAACCTGCACTGTATTACTGCAAGACCATTCCTGTTTAAAGAAAGTTTTTGCATTATTTGTATTTAGTAAATAAAGCTTCTGTAAATGAAGCAGCAGCACAATATCAGGAGGAAAAAAAACAACCCAAAGGTCTGTAATAATGTTTAAATCTTTAAATCAACAAAAACTGAAAGCCTGCCTCTGCAAATAAATCCCTCAAAAGACACCAAATAAACGAAGACATGGAATTACAAAATCCTTTTAAAAGGACTTAATTAAATTGTTAAATAGTGTGAGAATTTGAGAACCATCTGAAATATCTTTATTACAGCATACTCACCATCACAAGTCTCACTGTACTTGACTGTCTGTATACCCTAAAGCCAGGATTGTTCAAAGGTATTATAAAGGAATTCAAGAGGAACACATCTGTTCTAATGAGAACACTTTAGACTAACACCAATTGTCTCAACAAAATTCAGCACTTTACTCTTCTACCCACCAATTGCTACAACAGTCAGTGAGGTCTCATATTAGTAAGACATCACCATCATTTATAAGAAAAAAGAAATTGCCTGCTTTCTATACAGCAACAATTAAAAATAAACAAAACTTGTAATTACAGGCAAAAAGAATATTTGAATTGGGAAGCTTTTAAAAAATATGTTTACTCAGTAATGCACAATTTCAGTAATATGATTCAGCAGTCACTAAATTAGTGTGAGTCCAGCTAAAGTCTTTGAGACAAATAGGAATCTCAGAAGCACTGATATTTCCCTAATTTTGGTGGATGCCACAAGTGTTCATCTGGTGATACTGCAGCTTCTCAACTGCATCATTAGAAAGCTGTGTTTCCCAACCTGAACATAAGCAAAGCAAACGTCTATTTTGTGTGTGAACATTCATTCAATTGCTGGCAAATCACTAGAAAAATAACTTACTGATGTTCTCTTCTTCAAGAAGAAAGGTAAAAACTCCTGGTCTGCTCTCTACTTCCAACAAACAGCATATGGTAATTCCTAAAACAGCTCACAAGAGACCTGAATGGATACCTGTTTCAAGCGAAGCCACAGTGTTTTGCATTCACTCAGAGTAGTTCAACTGCTGCCACTTCCTTCACAGTCTTTCAAACTAACTTCCAACTGCTGACATTTTAAAGAAACCTGTATCAATTTGTTTAATGAAAATATATTTTAGTAAAGTCGTGCTCTATGAGCTTCCTACATTGGAATACATGAATACAGGAAGTGCTTTCAACAGAAAGTTACATAGTTTTACAGTACAACCTGTCTAAGGAGTTTTGGAAGGGACCAAACTAATGATCTGGTCTCTTTGGATTAGGCAGAAGTACAGGCAAGAGGGAAAAACCCAATTTTTGCCATATATAGAGCTCGTTCCTGTCACAGATTGAAGAAACATTAGCTTGATGTCAAAGTTCACCTGATACCCAAATGCTAGTATTTTTCAAACCAACTGCATATCAAAAAATGAAAACTTACTTTACTAAGCTCCTGGAAAGAAACTCAGTGCAAAACAACAGTATATTTGTATTTGCTATATTATTAAGTGTTCTTTCACCAGTGGTTTTTCTTTTTTTTTGCTTTTGCTTTACAGACCATTAACTTTTTCTCAAAGTGCAAACTATCGACCTTTAATCTGAATGCAGGCAGGCCAGAAGCTACAGTATTAAAGCAATACAAAAGGTACACAAGGAGGAGTTTACATTAATTTGGAGAACCTCGCACAAAATGTTTCTGAATTGAAAACCACAAAACAAACCCAAACAAATACAGCATCAGGTGGATGGGGAAGGGACCACTATCGTATCTGCGTACAGCAAGGCTTCTCTGACACCAAGGGAGTTCATGACACTAAGTGAAGATTCTATATTAAATCCCACCATTTTGCATGTTGTGCATCCTTTATGATGGAATGTTGACCGCAATCTCCATTTTTTACTCCCGCAACAAATCTGCTGATTGCGACCAGGGATGATCATCTTCCTGGGAGAACGAACTCCCTTAGAACCAGGGCTGCATCTTCTACCATTCATTATGATTCCAGCAAAGTATGCCATCTACAGACTTGCTGTCCTTTAGATTCCTTCATTTCAGTCCAGTGATTGAGTTCGTCTTCTCCTGAGCTGTTGAGACCTAAGGAAATCCAGCCTATCATCTCTTTCCGCTTCATGCTGCGCTTATTATACACAGACAGTATGAGCGTTACGTCCGAGAGCTGGAACAGTGCCACCTGGAAAACGAAGGTTTCCTTGTACACGGGATTCGGCTGCCCTCGGCGGATTGAAGTTTTGCATTTGGACATCTCCTGCCCCATCGAGTTCAGCAGTGTTAACTTAACATATGTATCTACGAAAGAAGTCGCATTGTAGAACGTCAGATATCTTGAAATGAAAGATTTGCAGAATGAGGTATTTACAAGGAACAAGGATATGGTGTATACCAGGGTGGCTGAACACAGCTTAGTTTAGACAAACATGGAAAGATGACAAGTAAACAAACTATTCCGAACACACTAACAAATGAACAAGCTCCAGTACTGTGTACATGGGTTAAGTTAAAGGTATACCTCATAATCCTCTTCCCATTGAAGCCCCTGTTTAGTGTAAACAGACTTAAATTGCATTAACACTTAGCAAGCTCCAACTAGCCACAACACTGTAAAGCATACCACTGAAATTTCAAAGAATATGGATAAATGAAGTGGAATAAAGGCAATTAATGAGGAGGAAATAAAATAATGTCAATATGCAGCGATGATATCAAAATAGCCAGGATAAAATGCTTAAGAATAATCTCTGCATGGATGTGGTTTTCATGTCGGGCTTTTCAGTTTTATTTATTTTGAAAACCAGAACATAGCAAAGCGCATTCAAAGATGGAAGTTTACACAATACAAAATCTATTAATTCCTAGATTCATGAAGGAATACATTTACTGCATGTTTAAAGAAAAGCAAGTTTTTGCATAATTCAAGATGACTGTTCAAAAAGTACCTTGTACTGTGCTCTTAGGCAGTGCACTAAAGAAGCTGATGCACATAACGTAGTTAGCACACATTATGCGTTAGCATTTGGGTCTAAACCCTTATCTTTAAATCTCTATTTTCATTGGATCAAAACTACCAAACCCTGCTCCTCCATAAGGATGCGCATTTCATCATTCAGTTAACTAATTATAGGAAAATTGAAACTGTATAAAACAATCTCGTATTTCATTTTTATTCTTGTCTTATTGATGTTAATGGATATCAATTAAAGGTTAGAGTTTATGTTAAAAAAAACCACATTGAGTATTCTCACTTTGCAGGTACACTGAAACCCCAACATCCATAATCAGAGATAAATGCAACTTTTGCATTAGAGAGTGCCACAAAAAATAAACATATACTTTTATAAACTGGTATGGTAGGCAGCTGTGAATATTTTACTGCTGGCAAGTTTTCTTTTGCATGAAAAAGACAACATCCAATTAGTTTCTACAGGAACTCACCTCGGATTATATAAACCTGTCCACCTATCAAGTGTTTTAGACAACAGAACAGTCCGTCTGACAACAGGGGGTGGAAAGCAGTAAAAGAAATAATGACCAGATGTCAATAGTTGGGTGAGAGAGGATCAAAGGTTAAAGTTTAAGAGGAAACACTATTCACTGGAGTGGAAGAACATGAAACCTTAGTAGCATAGATCAGAAAAAGGACTGAACAAAAGGATTGTTAGGTAAAATTTAATGAAACGAAAATTTTGTGCAGTTTTTTGTGTAATCTTTAACAAAAATTACATTGCTTACATAATGGGTAGGACTAATAGACACTGGGTTATAAGCCACACTTACCATAGCAAGAATCATGCAAATGATTAAGTTATAGCAGGGTAAAAATCACTATATCCTTATCAAACCTTATGCTTTTTCATGCAAACTCCAGCATATTAGAAAAACTGCACATAGTAATTAAACTTCATATATTAAAAGCAATAAAATTAAAAATCATTGAACTGAAAACCAAGCTGGTTTTGCCCTTAGTTTTTCTCGTTACTGATACTTGATTGTAATACTTCAGTTCTTGAGTAGTGATGAACTTAGGCACAAGAATGACTCTGATGTAATCTCTAAAAAGAGCTGAGGGACACTTCTATCTGAAATTCAGCAATGAGTCTCTATTTAGGATGTAAAGATCTTGCTTATCAAAATCCACATATTTATGGATTTAATGTGTGTGTGTCCATGCATACACACATGCATTTAATATGCAAAAGCTCATACCCTGTTTCAAGTAAACTTTAAGGAAAACAGAGAAGTATTTTTTTCTCAGACAAAATATTAACTGTCACACAGAAAAACAAAGAAGACATATCCACTGTTACTGCCTGCAGGATTTGGCCTATTTGCCTGTACTCAATTGCTAAATGAGTTACTATGTAAGAAATATGCAGTAGAGGAGCATGTACTAGCAAGAAATAGAAATTTAGTATTCAGTTCATATTTGCTGCAGAAGCACTTCACAAAAATTCGTAAGTTCCCAAGCCCTAGACTACAGAAATGTGGGAAAGAGTAATTGCTTCCATTTCTATCACAGTTACTCAATACATGAATGAAAACTGAACTGCTCATGTACTTTGCAGCACTTCTCAGGATTTTGGACCACTGATAGTCCAAACAACAAATGTGACCAGGACACATCATCATCATCATCATCATCATCTCCTCTATGGGCCTTAGTTTCCATTTTGTGGAAATGATGGCACAGATTGAGGCTGGCAGATGTCCACAATGTATTCAACACAGAATTAGGATATGGTGGTGGGTGGCATGGATCTAGGTCCAGAAGTTTAAAAGAAGGTGCCACCACTGCTGGGGGTAGGAAAGGGGGATAGCACGAAACAGCCCAAAGGGGAAATCTGGATTCCACAATATTCTGTGCATGGTTTTACCAGACTCAGAAAGTTCATTTGTTTACAGCTTTCTAGAAACAACAGAACTCCGAACCCACATTTGCCTAAACAGAACTGGATTATTGTTATTATGGATATTAAATCTTCCCCCTGTCCTTCACAGGGACAAAAGGTAGAATGGAAGGTCTTCCCTCCAGAAAGGTTAGACAGAACATGGTATTACAGGGCTACACGCCATGTTCTATTCTCCTTTCTTGCAATCTGAAACAGATTTTTGACCCCAGTGACACACACAACTGTTAGCTACAGAGCATGGGCCCACTGAGCACATTTTGGGAATTAACACACTAGAGAATGAACAACTCTGTTTTCAAAACAAGTACTGAACCCTTCCTAACTTGCATATTCTAAATATTAAATAAAAACTGGCTATCGCTGAGATTCCAGAAAGATAAGCATCTGGTTCCGCTTTAAGGGAACACACGGTTTCTTCTCTCCCTTTCATTTCTTCCCCCACTGCAGTGTCATTGAACCTCTTTGGCTTTCCTCATCTCTTCCAAGGCTTTGTCTCCAAATAGGTGACTCTGGGACAGCTACCCAATTATATAAAAGTATTAGAGATTCATCTATCGTCTTCCTTCTCTGGCCATGTTAACAAAGTCTGGTTCCATCAGTGTGAAAAGTATAGAGAAAGCAAAGCAGAGTAAGGTGAACCAATTAATGAATAGAATAAACATGGGTCAAGAAAATGAAAAAGAGGAGAGAGCATCAGTATCAAGTCTGGCTTACTTCCTAAACTCTGAAGTGAGATGTGCAAATCACTTACAAAATGTTGGCAGCCTAATACATAACCCAGCAGCAGATAATCTGCTAGTGCCATACTAATCTGAGGCTTAAAAAACAAAAAGAGTAGCTAAAGCCTGAGCCTCCAGACAAAATCAAAAAGAACAGGTAGGTATTTCTGATCAACACTTACATAAATCAGACTCACCATCTTAAAAAAAAAAAAATCTTTTTAAGAAGTTCGTTACTGAACTTTCTCAAGATATGTCAAAGAGCTAGAGAAAGCAATAACATCCTCTACGTGTGACATTCCATCTGGCTCCAGTTAAGAAGTATATAAAGTTCACAGATATTTCAGACAAATGTATTTTTGAACAAATGCTTGAACACACAATTCAAGTCCTTTCTGATGGTGAACATTCCTCCTGTACAGTAAATATGCCAAAGGTCTCAAGTGGTTGCTCCTTGTCTTCACTGACATTCCCAAATTACATATATTACCACATATATACAGGCATATAAGCAATTAAAGAGTGCAGTATCAACCCCTCTAGGAACAGCAATAACTGTTCAGAATGTTTATATTAATATTAACTGGCATGTACTTTCTCTTTAAACACTGACTTTTTATTCTTGGCCTGTGATGCGAGGCATTAGTAATTTAGCAATTAATCATTATGATAAAGGTAATTTATTAGTCAGTCATCATGAAAAATTAAAACAGGCTTGTCAACTTACAATTAATATTTTGAATTTTAGATTTTTGCTATTTCCCAACTGACTAGAAATATAAAACATGAAACAGATTAGTTGATGATTGCTCTATTTCATTTTGATTGGGTAAGACTAAGTGATAGGATTGAAGTCCTTGCTACCAAGAGCCCCACCAGTACAGAAGCATTAGGATGAAAAAAGATTTTCACTCACTGGGTGGTCTGTTCGCTGCCAAGTTTTTGAAGTGGCTGCCTTTTATCACTTCTGCTGATAATCTTCCAGTTGTAGCATTATAAAGGAGGCCAATGAGGATTTCTGGAGCTGAGCCATGTACCAGAGACTGACAAGAGGAGGTACTTTCACTGCAGGACACTTCTGACATGCTCATTTGAGAGTCACAACCCTATAAAACAGATAAAAAGTTCTGTGTGTCTTATGGAATGATGTTATTAGAAAGTCGATTTTTAGAATAAAGCATAGAAAATTCTGAAAGCATCTTACTGACAATAACAGAAGTTCCATTCAATTACCCAATAAGAAATATACATTCTCAATATATACTTAATTTGCACATGTTAGAAGTACCAACAAAGTGGTCTGAAATTAAAACAATTGTTAGGTGCTTCCACTGCTTCATGATTAAGGAGAAATAACAGCAATAGATGAAGAACAGCCTTTACGGTCTCTATTTACTGCAATTGCTAAGGTAAGACCTGTAACATAATCTGTCAGCATCCTGGAAAATGTTAAACTTTGGGTCTTTTACTTTCCAAAAATGGAAAACACCAGTGGAACCTTGAAGATAATAAAATGCAGAAAATTCTTATTCATGCTTTGTAAAAGTTATTCTCTAGACTGAGAATTTATGAGTAGCAAAATAACAGAACACATGCAATTAGAAAAAAGCGCTCTGTCTAGAATAAATTAGCTTACACGGAATTTAATTGATCCAGGGATATAGAACTGCAATAGTCCCTTTGTCTTGGGTGGGAAAGGAAGAATGTCATCCAAAGCTCAGGAAGCAATGCTTTAATTTCCACCCTGAAAGCTTCCAAAAAATTCAGATTTCTCATGCATTCTCACTACATCACATCTTTCAAGGGAGTTTCTAATACTAATTTTTATCATTTTAACTCCTCATAATTGGCCCTAAAAAACGGAAAAAAATACACTTTCTTTATGCTGCCATGCTATTCACACTATGGTTGCTCCTATTTTCACTTGCCCTGGCACATAGAGTGGTACCACAGAAAACAAAAAACTGGATGGAATGTAGCCAATGGAATGGCAATGTGCTTGGTAGCAGAGAAGAGACTTTTGAATTATCAGCACATCCCTTTATGATTCTCTCAGAAAAAATGTAAATTGGGCCCACAGATTTTTCAAATATGGCTCGACTCATTTGGGAACCTGGCATCACTCTTTCAAGGAGCCATGATGATATTGTGAAGCTCATTCTTCCAGATTCCAAATGTCTCTATCGTTTCCAGCAACAGCTGACATGGGCATAAGATCAGACCTAAAATCTAAATAGCACAAATCCTCATCAAGAGAAATATTAACTTTATAAGCAAGTAACTTCAGCTGACATATAAAGCCCACATGCATGATAGAATCTCAAATTACAGAAGACATGATACCTACAATAATATCTCTGTTATCGACATTTTAACTAGTTCTTTTCACCAGAACATTTCCCAAAAGTCTAGCAGAAGTTTCAAGTAGCAATCCAGTCCCTCATTAATAAACATTCACTGTTACTAGCAAATGTATTCTTACTACTGAAGAAGGACCTCAACAAATTTCTCCGACTTCCCTCTCCCAAGTTGCAAATTCCGAATTTTAAATCTTTGGTTATTTCTCCAAAAGCTCTTTATTCAATGCCAAGAATAAATTCCAAACTGCTTGCAAATTGTTAATTGCTGAAAATTAATTACAAGTATACATTCATTCTCTGATCCTTGTCATTCATAGAACAGGAAACTTTTGATTCCTAACTTCAACAGAGGGAACAAAATGGAAAGTTTAAAAGAAAGATGACTTAATTCAGCAGTCACAGTATACACTGCACACTTGAAAGCCTCAGCCTGTCACAACTGCAGCTATTACTTGAGATTTCTGATCTTTTAAAATTGTAACACATTATCCCTATGGTGCTTATTCACTTTATTATTTTCTTAAGCCAGGAATTTTAGCACAGACCACCTGACACTCTTCAAAGCTTGGGTCTCAAATCATGCTGCAAGCCCACAAAAAAAGATGTAACAAATAGCAGGCAGCTGAGTAACACTGCCCCCAAATACTCAAAGGGCTTTGACATGCTGAGAGAAGGTGATGATAGCACCTTTTCCTAACTGGGATTTATTTGTACAGTTTACTGATGTCCTAAGAGGGACTTAGAAATCAGTTTATGACAGAGTCAAACTCACTGCAATGGGTATCAGGGTAAGGTTTAGCCTGTTAGAAATAGTGAGTAGTAAATGACTGACGACTGAGTGGAAATGAGTCCCGAAGTACCAGGAAAGGGAAGACAAGTAGCTTCTGTGTGGTATAATTGAGAAGGAGGAAAACAGCTGAAAAACTCAATGTGTGGTATTAAAAAGTTACATAAGCATGGGCTAGAAATACCATTCCTTTATAGCAGAATCCTGAGCGGACAGAAGGATAAGACTGCCTTTGTCAAGGCCAGGCAAAAAGATCTCACCAGCTGAATGGTGGACTGAGAAGACCAAGGTAATGCTTAAGAACTCTAAGTGGATGGAAATGCAACCAAATGACTGCACCTTAGAAGTGTTGCACAGAAAGAACTGGTAGATTTAAGCTAGATGAAAATCTAGAGAGAGCATCTAATTTAAATATTCTGCTACAATATTTTCTAAACCAAAATATTTTTGCAGGTTTGAGAAAAACAAATGAATGTTGTTTAATCCTTATTTTGTAATAAACTTATGAATCTCCTTCCTACAAGACTGTGGAGACATAGACAAAACATTAAAATAAAGCAATCAAATTCACTGAAGGAAAAATCTAAATAGTATTTTGTTTTCCCTTTCACACTAAAGAAAGACCAACTTCAATTCATTTTGTTTCATGCTGACCCAAATATATTTTAAAAAATACTCTGCTTTTCAGTTATGAACTGCAAAATCCTAATATAAAAGAAAGTGAAATGTTAAGAAGGAGCATGAAGCAGATTAGACGACAGAATGATGTTACTAGGTAAAAAAAGATTAAACAACATAAATCGAAGTATACTTTCTGTGGCTATAACAAGGGAGAAAACAGAGGATTTGGGGACAAGTATGTAAAAGATCTGAGGAAAAGGGGAGGGCAAGGTTGCATTTTGTCAGTTTCCTTTTGAAACAAAGGAGAAAAATGTTATGAGGAAGAGAAAAAAACAGAATCAGGGATGAGAAAAAACCAGAATCAGGTAAGAATCAGCTGAGATCAGCGAGGCTCAGACCAACAACTGAAGAAAGACTTTCCATTGCAGGACAAAGTTAAAAGCAGAGACTCTGAGTGTTATTAGATATCTTCTCAAAAGTATTTTCTCCAGCACAGAGTTTATTGTTCACATTGCAGAAATCCCTTCATTGTTATAAGGAAGATATTCCATAATATGGAACGAAATCCGTGGGTAAGAAACATGACTTTGTGCTAAGTCATATGCTGCACTAGAACTGGAAATAACAGCTTTATTAAGGTTTCTTTTTGGAGGGTTTTTTTTCTGTTTACACAAGTCAGAATTCTAGAAGAGCACTAACAAACTAAGCCAGACAAGAAGTTACACTTTTACCTGCTCAAAATACAACCTTCACAACTGAGTGCCAAATCGTAAAATATTAACACCAAAATTGCTCATTGGTGCAACATGAATATAGATGGAGCTCCAATGACAACATTACAGTGCAACCAGATGCTTTTGAGGTCTGCATTCATTCTGTCTGTAAAGTTATCTGTAGGCCACTCTGATACCATTCCTTCCCTGTGGGAAACTCAAGATTCAGACCGAAAGTTACTATTTGTTTGAAATAATGTCTATGTTAGTTTATTTTCATAACTGTTCCCTCTCATCCTCTATAAACACTGTATGTAATTTAATGAGCAAGGAAAAGAAGGACTAAGGTTCCATAAGAGCAAAGGCTTTTCAAGGTCAGTGAAGCAGCAGAAAAGCCTAGTAAGAACTGTCACAAAACCTTGCATGTGGATTTTTTAGACCTTAGATGAACTGTCAAAGTGTTACTGATCTGCCCACAGTACAAGAAACTGCCTCTTGAGGCTGTCTCCAGGATATTAATACTAAATCCTAAATCTTTTTTTGTCAATTGAGCCATAAATATATTATTAACAGTAAACACTGCAAAAAAAGGTGAAGTCTGTTCCAAATATTTGGTTCAAATATCTGTCTTGCTGCAGTAAATAAAAAATGTTCAGTTTTTCAATTTTCTAACACAGAGCTGTGTGCAAAGGACCTAAACCTTTCCCATATGCACCACAGAATAGTACTTTATTACAAAGTTAGTCTGATTTCATTTGATCAACACTTACAAGAAGTGCTGCTTTCCACTGGATTGTAAAAGTAGTATGTGTCATATTCTACAAAAACTTAATTACTAATTCTCCAAACTATTGTCCTTGATGACTTTTTTGCATATATTATCTGGGGAAGAAACATTACTCCTTAATAAATATATAATAAAAACATTCCCATTAAGCAGACTTTGGATTTCGTATGTTCCCACTGTACAAAAGTTGGCAATCAAAAAAAGAACACTCTTGTTTTCCCCTCATGCCGATGGACATGAACACACAGAATGCATGATGTCAGACTTCAACCCCTGAGAAGTATTTTCAACAGTGTTTTTCTCTCTCCTCTTACAACACAGAGAACCATCTACTTGCATCCATGGTAATATATGTAAAATGTATTTATTTGTCTTCCTTCCCCACAATTCCATGGAAACATGGTATTTGTTACTTACATATTCATCTCCTACTGTTATTCTTCTATACTCTAAAGTTCTGCTTATAAATTCTGCTCTTAAGCCAAGTGGAGTTAACGACAGGGAATAAAGTGGCCATGCTCTGAAGGCAGTTAAAAGTTCATTTTCCTCAATGCACAGGTTAAAATCATGTCTCTGTAGGCTTACGAAACAGGAGCATCTGATTCTTTTGGCTTTTCAAAATATACACAGAAAAGATGAAGCCTTGCTGACAATCCTTCAGCAACAAAAATCTGATTCACAGCATGTTACTTGTCAAAATGTCTCTCTCCAATTTTAAATGTTAATGTTATACCACTAATCTCTCAAAGAACTTTTTTGCACATTACTTTTTCTACTTCTAGATCAATACAACTGAGAGATTAGGGAAGGAAATTTGAACCCTAGTAGGCAAAGGAGGGCCCTCACTCCAGGTCTCCAACAGTTTTTAGATAAAAGCATTCATCTCTCTCAATCACCACTCCAGGACTGAATCCTGAAGCTCCTCTGAGATTGCTGAGGTGAGGAGAGCACTCAAGCCCGACACAGGCTCCAGACCAGCTATCAAGTAGAGAAAACCAAACCTAGGGTCTCCACATCCTTCATTAGTGGCTTCAGCACTTTATAAAAACATGTTTCAAAGCTAAAATATCATTCCTTGGAAAGGAACTTAAACCACCTGACGAACTCAGCCCTGAAAACAGAGGGATGTAAAATAATTCAGAATGTCAAAGTTTAAAGCCAGCTGTCTTGCACTGTAAAATTAGGAGAACACATAGTTATCAGTATTTTCCTTTAAATTTATAACCTGAACTTGCAAACATTGAAACATATAGTTTTAAGCATCTCACAAAGATTCAAATTTAGGAAAGCATCATTATCTATGATAGGTAATTATTAGGGGTTTTTTGCTTAATAGCTTCCTTGAAGCATGTTCCAATTAAGTATAATGCGCATTTTTATTCATGTACTTAACACTTTACAGCATTACTAAGTCAACTTAAATCACAAACATGAAACTAAACAGTCTAATAATCATTCCATTATGAGACTTGATCTTAGGAACAAAAACATTTATATTGGGTAAAATGGCATGCTTTAAAAGTTACCACGACTTTCTAGTCAAAAATTACAATTTTAGCAAATAAATCCACTCAACATCAATGGTATTCACATCAAATATGGATTGTTTTGATTATTAAATACTATTAATGTAGTTGAAAATCAGATTATCTGAAATGATAATGTTCCCATTTCTCATCAAAAGCTTCTGCTCTACCCTATTTTTTTACTCTCAAGAGAAAAAAACTTCTGGATGCAGAATTCTAAAAAACACATTGTTTTCACACAGATGGAACACTGAAAAATTTTCTTTGATTCACTAGACTCAAAAGACTAAAACCTTAAAAATGCTATACCACAGCTTTAATTTACCATAGACACACAACAAACTTCCTAAGGTACATTATGATAGTACACAAATTTCCATTTCAAAATAATTTAAAATTAAATAGTTTAAATAAAAATTTAAATCTTTGTGGGCTTTCTAATAAGAATACTGTATTTATAAAGAAAGGCTTGGTTTCAAATGTTAAGATGCAATAATTTAGTAGTACATATTAAAATAACAAAATAAAATTTACATGTTCTTAATAATGGCAAATTGACATTCAAGTTTTCTGAAAGATTTTGAACAAGTTCACAGAGAGAATTCTGCGCTGTTTTTTCCATTTCATGAGAATTTGCTATTAGTACTTTGTGCCTAATATTGTTTTAAATGATCAGCTCTTCAAATCAAAACATTAATTTTTTGCTGAAAGGGAAATATTTTAAGTTTTCTGTAAGTTCTATTAGTCTATATTGAAACTACACCTTTGGCAGATGACAAAAGGTCACCTAGTTGTTCCATAGATATAATGGGCTTGAAATTTGCAGAGCAAACCCAAGCAGCAGTGGAGGAAATTGGAAATAAACGTACAATGGAATTTACAGCATTTGCAAAAGTACTGTTTTTACACTGCAGAAGTCTAGCAGCTTTTTATACAGCCATGGGCCAAGGGAGGAAAAGAGGCAAGAGACCTTTTATTATCAAATTCTGTTTTCTGAGATAAGACAGGTAGCATAAAGAAACATTCAAGCACTAAAAGCTGTTAGATATTTGTGTTAGCAATTTAGGTTAAGAACATCTGACACAAAATGCAGACATTTTACCTGCATTCCTGATGAAGCTACACTAACAGCTCCCACCCGGATCCACTCACACCTCCCCCTCTCTTTACTCCCTGTCAAATATGTAAGAGCATGGAGATGTTACTGTGGGACAGCTTCCAAGGCCACAGACTTCTTTAAATGACAATGCTCTGTCCAGCTGGATTTAGTCTATGCTCACTGGGGAGATCAATGGCAAATAATTTCATTTTTCTCTTGATTACACCCTTTCAGTCTGGGAAAAGAGAACGATTCAGCAATCAAACAGTAAGCACAATTTATGACTAGTCAGTCTACGGACTAGTATTTGATTGCATAAACATACATGCAATTATTTTTCAAGAAGAACAAACCCATACCATGAACTGTACATTTAGAATGTATTTGTCACGTAAACTCATTGTGATTAACAATTGCTAGTGGTACCCTTTTGATTTGCTCAGGTCACATTTAATCTCATGATCAGAGGACCACCAGGTGTTCCCAGTTGGAAGGGATCTGCTTCAGTTCTTGGAGCTATCCTACACACCAAACCGAAAGGGAACAGATAAACTGGATTCTCCTGGGGCCAGCTGACAGCTGATTAAGCCCAACAGAAAGACAGGAGCTGTGAAAGATTCAGCTCAAGGTCAAAACGATATAAAGGGCAAACCTGACAAGAGGCTGACACGCTACGACTAAAAAGATCCCTTGCTAAAGGCACCCTATGAACAGAAATGCTTATCTAATACCAAATACAGGCTGCTTGAATATACAAAAGAAGTGAGTACCTGAAGATCCCCAATTCTGAAATGGAGAATGCTAATGAAGAAGATTTATGTTATACTGCAAAGCCCACCAGAGTAATAAGAAGAATCGTCCAGTAAATAAATCAAAAACTAATTCAAAAGTTCTACAACTATGTACGTTATTGAATTTGCAGACTAGGTGACTTCATCTGTTTGTGCAAAATTTGTGATTAGAACTTTCCTCAAAGGAAATAAATCGAAGCAAAATGGTGCACACGCTTTTGCTGAAGGGTGCTCAAAACTGCAAATGGAATTAATTCTGTGTTTTGACCTTTTCTAGTTTTCTTGAAAGACAGTAATAAATGTGAGAAGATATTTGTGTGTACATATACATGAAAACAAGAAGAGTTATTAAGAGTTATTTTCTTATAATTATAATATTATAATTATAAGAAAACAAAATATTTGGGAAATTAGGCATCTCTAAGGGAAACAAATTTCACTTGGATTGATAAGTTAAAGAATGTACCTCTACTGAAAGAGTTGCTTGAGGAATGTTTAAGCAGCAGCTCATAGTCTTCAAAAGCGGAAATTTCATACGAGGGACAATCTTGATAATCTTTACTTTTAACTTCCAAAAAGTCACTTCTGGGAAATTTACAGTGTGATTATTTTCCTTACTGCTCCTAGAAAAATGGTTGGGAGACCATACTTTTACTACAGGGAATGATAATCTCAGAATCTCACAGTTACCTCACTTTCTTAGCTTTACATATTGATAAGGTTTCTCTATTTTATTTTTTTAAAGATGATCAAAACGAGACAGAATTCTAGACAAAACATTTGCCACTGATGGACTGGCTTTTTGGACTAAGTAATAGTATTGCTCAAGAGGGTTACTCTGAGTTAATCTAGAACAGTCAATCACAGCCTATCATTTGACTGGAGGTACTTTAGAGACTGAAAAGCATCATCGTACACTCAAAATAGTAATACCATGTCTGGAACATAGCTTCCATTATTTGCAAATATGAAAGATTGTAGGGACCAAATTGAGTAAGTAACTTCTTCAAAGCAACTCATTAATTAAAGGCAAAGCATACCTGTTTTTAAATTGTTATTTTACTCTGTGTGACCAAGTAATGATTCTGACCACTAGATGAAATTCTTTATATTGCTGACTTCAAAAAATTCTCTCTGTATCCTACATTTAGGGTTATGGTAATAGAGCTGGCTACCCATGAAGGAACTTGCTTCCCATCTATGTATCAGCAAGGGAGTTGAAAGTCAGTTTCTTTACCCCCAGCCACAATACCAAGAAGACAATGGCTGCTGCTTGCTGATACCGCCATGAAATGTTGTTACATGAGCAGCCAAACACAGGGAGAATGCTTTGTTTGCCAAGCACTGTCAAGCTTTCCTGCAGCCTCACGAACATTACCACCATCTTCCAATCACCTAATAACTTTCTCCAAAGAAATCGCAGGAGTTATCTTTCTTATTGTGTCAAAGGATCAAGTCTGTGTATTTTCTGTGTATTACTACCACTAACTCAGATGAATTAAGTTATTCCTGAGCTAAAATATGCTCAAGGTTTAAACATAATTGCCCCTTACTTTGATGGACACAATTTATTCAAGCTAACCAAAAGCATTTATACATCGTCACATAGGAACTGTTTTCAGGTAGAATTCTAGTTAAAACACTAAGAACAAAATATTTTGTCTTTTTGTTTCTTCCCTAGGTAAGTCTTAGTCATTTTTTTTTATTAGCAGCTTAAAGTATCATACTGCTATTTAATAAAGCTCTGTTTATACACATGAATTTTAGTATTTAGCCTTCCAAATATAGTCCTGGAGAGATCATGCCATAAGAACACAGTACTAAAGCCACTAGTAGTGACTCTTACACTTTGTTTGCACAAAACCTGATAGCTTGACTCTGTAATGGACAAGAATTCCCAAAAAAGAAATGCCACTCTGAAAGCCTTTATTCCTGTAAAGTTTATGAGCTAAATGAGATAAACATTACAAGGAATACCGAAGATACACCACACATAAAGGGCAACATGAAATAAATGCCTTAAGCACAGTGCATAAACCAGTGTACACTAGATGATTAGCCATTGTCCTCGTGGTGGAGAGAGTGCATATGTGTGTGTGCAAGAGTGAGCATCCTTATACACTGCATACATAAATGCCTTCACTCAAAAAAACTAATTAAAATAATTATCCAGACACTCTGGATAGTTACAGTAAAGATGTACGAAATAATAATTAAACACCTATGATTGCCTACACCGTCTGTTCTTTGTTATGGGAATCACACTGGGAGTTTGAGATGTTAGACATGGAGAATGCTATAGAAAGAAAGAAAAATAAATTGAATTCTTCCCAGTAAATACCTTGTAATTTGATGATAATAGTGAATGATTACTAGATTTGCTTAGCAGCAAGAGGTGTGTTTTGGTCACCCAAACAGTACTTCCCAAATCAATCACAAAATAAAAACCATGATTGATTGTTGTTATTCTACACCAAAAAGCAACCTACGGGATGGTGAAGTGGATTACACGTGTTTCTTTGATCTTTTCCAAACAGATTTCACTCAATAAACTGCTTATATGTTTTTATAATCACATCATACTGGAGGCTGTTTTTCACTGTCAGGAAAATTTCTCTGGGTGAGAAGAACGAAGAGTAACTAAAAACAGGTCCACAGGGACTTCCTGAAGAGGAATAAACAGCTTTTCTAAATTCCAAGATGGGTGAAGAAAAATTTGTCTTTTGCTGTACTAAAGGGAAAATTTCTCTGAAAGCATCAACAAAAATCTTCCTACACAAACTGTACTCTGACAAAAACACAGTGTACTCCCCTGCTATTAAACATTTGAGGCAATGGACAATTCCTACCAAATCTGAAAGGGAGACAGTATCACATAACACTGACAACTGCATTCGGCCCAACTCACATTGGTTTCACTGCTTCCTCCTCATTCAAACATACGCTGAACTTGGGAGGAAACGTGTGATAAACAAGGGGGCTGAGGAGGAATTCCCTGTTATGTGGGCGAACTGCAGCAACACAGGGCTGTTAAAGACAAATGGCAACGGGACTGGGGATAATAGCTGTTAATGCAAGACGTTATCCACAATGTGGGAAGGAGAGAAATGGGGTGAAATCTTGGGTGAAAATGATATTTCCTGAATTTGTAAATTTGTAAATTTGAAGTTTCCTGTAGCTTTGAAACCTATTTAAGGAACATACTAGTATCAAGTCCTCACTACGACATGCACTTGTTCATATTTTAACAATAACCAGAGACTTGCAGGCCCCCCTCATGTCAGCATGTCACTATGTTTGAAACGCACTGAACTTGCTGATCTACCTTTAGCCAGATTCCCTTGTGTACAGCTTTAAGGTATCACTGAAAAAATACTGCACTTCACAGCATACAAACTGTTCTTATACAATCAGAAAGCATATGATTAGCTAATAAAATACATTAATATAATATCAGGCACAGACAGAAGGAAATAAAATACATTTCTGCAGAAGAGATTAACATAGATATTTCAATGGATTAGGAAGTTTCAGTGACAGAAGGTATATTTAATATATAAAATCCATATAATGAGAAGCAGTTGAAAAAATAGGACAACTGTCATGTGTCCAAGAAATATCTTCATAAAAAAGCTGTCACATATAAACACTTCTCAGCAACAAAACCCTCTGCAACTGAACAAGGCAAATTTAATTCTGAATGTACAATGTGCCTCATCGTGGATCTTATAATTACTAATATTCTTGAGCAACGGGATAACTCCAAATTCAAACAGAAATTACCTTCTCCTGTTAAATAACTCCTGCCTGACATTTATGATTAGTTGTACATAAAGATTGTTGGTTTATTCTAGCAAAAGGACAGTTAAAAAGGAATATGATCAATGTGTATAAATATATCCAGAGGCAAACACCTGAGAAGGGTAGGAACTAATTAAGCTCAAGGCTGATGCTGGCAGAAGAACAAATGGTAATAACTTGGCCATGAAGAAATTCAGGTTGCAAACAAAACAATCTGATGTTTTCAGATGAAAATTCACAATTTTGTGATCAAGATGACCTGGCTGCTTTGAGTAACCAGGGCTGGAGCTCAAGAGCCCAAGGATGCCCCCCACTTCCAGACATACATCCTAGAAACACAATGAAGTTTAACACTCTTGCAAAACAAATAGATGTTAAATCCTGTAATAAATCTGCTCACTGAAAAAATACTATATTGGCTATAAATGATAAAATGAAAATACCTATAAATTCAGAAGTGAATTAATTTCTAAAGGCTTATCATTTGCGTAGTTCCGGGAGACCATGGATCCTCTTGATTCAAGCTATTGAGACTCTGAAGGATCCTTTCCAGCAAAAGGTAGAGCTGCTTAAATTCTGTTACAACAAACTCTGGAATATCCCTTCACTTTCTACCAATACTCCTTATTCTTGTTCCAACCCCCAAAAACTGAGGAGCAAAAAATGCTGACACACCATGCCTTACCATAACAGAAAATAAGGAACAACTTTATCATCTTTGATGCCCTGTGGAACTTGTTTTTATTCTATCACAAAACCTCACGAAAATAATACTGAAGAATAGTCACTGCACATATGGGATACACCAAGCAATCACAGGCCTGGCCCCTTCACTCCCCTCTTTCATTGACTTTGGCAAATTTTATACACGAACCTATTGAAAACACACAAATTAACCAAGTACCTTTAGAATATTCAATGTTTGGTGTCACAGGGTGCTTTTTTCCAAGCTGTGAAACTAGCAAACTGTTCACTAAGAAAGTTTGCTCTAGAGAGGTGAACTATTTCATCCTTAGATTAGACTGATTTGTGTTTCTTAAGGAACCATGAGAAATCTGCTCTATTGTCAGTTGATTCTCCATCAGATCCATGATGTAACTTCAGCTTTTACTAGTAAATATATTTTTAGTCATCAAATACAACAGCCTTTTATTTTGAATCTTTGGTAATACTCATGTTCACCAGAAATGCCATTTCAATTAATACAAACATTTTTCAAACTGCAGAAAAAATTAAGTGCTTTGCTTCACCTAAAAAAAAAAATTTCCTTTCTTTCCCTTCTCTGCCTCTTTTTCTTTTACTGATTGTTTAAAAAAACCCCCACAAAACACATACAATGTCCACATACAGATGTCCTTGATAATCATCCTTTTGTATCGCCCAAAAGTCTGTAATATAGCACACATGCAACTCTTAAGCAAGGAACACTCAAGCACTCCTAGTCTAGGACACCCAGACCACAACATGACAAACATTCTCTTTCTGGACAAAAGCATATTTAAATTCTTACAAAAGCAGAAAAGAAGATGGTGTTCACTGCCAGTTTAGTGATCTTCTGTGTTTATTGATAATGATACCTATGTTTATCCTTAATTACTGTTGCTTTGCTTTATTAAAAATATTATTTGGAGGACAAAAAATTTTGTTCATCAGATAGGTAGTTGTTTTATTCAGAAAAAATACTTTTCGGTTTCACTACTTTTCACTTCAGACTGAACCAGAAATCAATTATTTCCAAGGTTCTAATGTGAAGTTATTAAAAATGGCTTTATACTCTCAAAATTCATCTTTCCTATCCTTCTTTCTTTCTTTAAAGGAAAATACCTATTTGCAAGCAAGACTTAATTGCAACAGATGGAGGACATTTGCTAGTATAGTTTCTATTTTTTTTTCATTCTGGTGTGTTTTTCTTTTTAAATTGAAGTGCTGCAGGTGGTAAAGAAAAGATTATACTTCTACATACATATACATATATATAACTATATGCATGGATACATGCATTCACCACTAGATCCCTATTTATGGACTGGAAATTTCTAAGTAATTAAAAGAAAAATATGGGCAGCTTTTGCAGGTGGAAAGTGAACATACTTACAAAAGCCCTAAGGAAATTATCATTGTGCTAATGCAGTGCTATGACTGTTCAAAAAACTGAGTGGATGTGATGACTCTATAAATATACACACTATTCTTACAGAATTCAGGACACTGTATCTCACTGCATTCTTATTCTGCCTCATTTAATACTCACAGGCAGACTGTAAGAAGGTTCCAGTATCACTGGCACTGACATCTTCCCTTGAAGATTCAATTTTGTTAAGTAAAAAATCTTTTCTCCCACAATTCTCTCTTTTTTCATGCGTCGTACGCTGTACAGTCGAAAGCGAACTGCATAATTCCCAATCATCTCAGACTCGACGTGATTAAATTTGAATGTCTCTGTGAAGACAGGGCACGGTCCCCGCTGGATGCTGGTTTTTGCTCTCTGCTTCTTTATAGGGAGAAGAACTAGGTGTACTTGCCACGAGCTTCCACCTGTCCTGCTGTATGTTGGAATGTCTGTGACAGCTGTCACTGTCACCAAAAGCTTCTGTTCCTGTGAGTCATAGTCAAAAGTCACATCCAGTGTGCCATATTTAGCTACTGGCTCAGGATCAAAAGGTTTAGGAAGCTGTGAAGATGATCCTCGGGCTGACATATCCTGAAGAAGAAGAAGAAAAAAGTCATTTATTTATTTATTTATTGTATTCTATTATTAAATCTAGCATGGATATATATGGGTTACTCTAGACAATATGAAGGCACTATGATCTTTTTGTTCATTTCATAAACAAGGTTATTAAGCACTGAAAGCCCAAGGAGATGGTTGACCAGCAGTCAAGATGAAATCAAGACTTTACCTGGCCAATACCACCAAAAGCCAGAAGCCAGTCAGTCTGCACTCAGATTGAATTCAGATGTAATGATCTCTTCTTCTGTGCCCCACATGTTAAGAAGTATATACATTCATTACAAGATAAAACCACCTCATTTCAGTGTGAGTATACACATATTTTAAAGTTCACCTGTTACATTGCTTGATGAGAAAGCTAATGATTGAGGACACAGTGAGATGCCAGTAAAGAATACAAGAATTACAAACCTACTCGCACACGCAGCTCCTGTTGCAGTCCACAAACGTTATACGAATATGCTAAAAATTATCGTAGAAACATAGAATCACAGAACAGTTTGGGTTGGAAGGGACCTTAAAGATCTTTTAGTTCCAACCCCTCTGCTATGGCCAAGGATGTCACTGTCATGGCTCTATTAATTTAATTTTACTGGAACTGTGCAAGATGTATCTGTTTTGAACTCTTCTTCTGAATTCTCTGTAAATTGCATCAGTCCTAAAATTGTATTTTAATCTTAAAATTCAGATTGTTTATTGTCAAATTTTGAATATTTGAATTCAAATTTTGAATAAAATATTGATTTCCCTATAATGTTACAACGGCTGGCTTGATAGAGATACTGAAACAGAAAATATTTACAAGTACTACCGCTCATACAATGAATTATCCCAAGTATGTAAAACAAAGGTGTTTCAAGTATATCTTCATATTATCAAAGATATACTTGTTCACGTGAACAAATAGATACCAAAACAAAGCCTTCTGGGCTAAGAAATGTTCTTATTTTAACCTGGCTGCCATACAGCTGTGGGAATGCATTCCTCTAAGGGCTTCACTCCTGAAGCTTTGAGTGGCTATAAAAAAAGCCGGCAGCATTCTCAGCTCTTCCTGAATATGCTTACATTAATGACTGGAGTGACACAAAATGGGACGACCTTGCAGCTGGCCCTTCCAGACCTTGCACCAACACCCCAGGTACACAACATCAACTTACCAACATGTCTACCAAGACAGAAACATCAGGACTGAGCTCTAACATGCACTTCCAAACTTCCGGTAGCGACAAAAGATAAATTTGTACCAAAAGGAGCTTCTTCTGCACATGGCATCACTAATTAGACTTACCCATAGATGTCAGTGCAGTAACTAGTTGTTAAACACATTTCAATGAAATACGTGTCAGAAAAGATTCTTCACAGAAAAAAATGTATATATATCATTACAGTTTATAGCAGAAAGTAGAAAAATTAAGTGGCCCAAATCACTATACCACATCAACATCTGGACAAAAAAAATCTCTGTATATTTTTTTTTTTCCAGTTGTTAACGGGGTATAATAATTTGGACCACTTAATTTTTCTACTTTCTGCTATAAACTGTAATGATATATATACATTTTTTTTTTTTTTGTTTTAAAAAGTAAATTTTTTTTTTTGTTTTAAAAAGTAAATTTTTTTTTTTGTTTTAAAAAGTAAATTTTTTTTTTTTTTTCTTTTTTTTTTTTTTCATACAACTTGTTTTACATTATGAGGTGTTCAGTTTGAAAAAGCAAACTTTTATTTGGGTTGTCTGAAAAATCATATGGAAGAATTGTGACTACAGTCCTTACAGTGTGATGGAATTTTCTGACTGATTTAAAATGGTTTAAAAAATAATTCGCTATGGAAACAAAATGAGCCGAAATTTACTGGGAGCTGGTTTTAAAGTTAAGGTGCCATAAAGATAACTACAAAAATCTGAACAATTTGAAATCCTATTGTCATATTTTTTGACAAACTTTTTTTTTTTTTTAAACAAAATGAGCCGAAATATTGGTGCCCATATAACAGTGCATTGATCATTAGATCAAAAAAGCAGTTCACCACACTCATCTATTTTCATTTACCTCTGGACTAAGAACCGCTGTGCTATCACTCGGAACATCCTCTTCGTATCCTTTGTTATGAAAGCTTTCTATTTCGTGTCCCGTGCTTCCCTCACTTGGGCACTTATATGAACATCTTGGACTGTTGCTACACTGGGAATATTCACATTTGCTGTCTCCGACTTCGGAAGGCGTACAGGAAAGATGAGGAGAACCACTGTCATCCTGGTATGGAGGCGGCTGCAGTTCATCCAGTGGAGGTGTTCTTCTCATCCTCTGAATGCAGTTCGCTGAGAATAAGTGAAAATGCTTTACTTACTTTCTGATTATTCACTGGTCAAAGAGTTATGCGGAAAATGTAAATCTAAATGCCTGGACAGAGAATTTAAAAATCTATGTATCTCTTTTTTTTAAACTTTACATTTCAAATCAGATGACAAATACTACTGAAAAAAAAATTGTTAAAAACGGAAATGAGTGATCTCTCAGATGAAAGAAACTTAGATAAAAGCAAAGTTTTAAGTGGATTGTGCAAACCACATGTAAATAAATATAGCACGGATATGACATGACAAAATTTCTAGGCTTGAATTTCAGGGATGCTTACCTTGCAAAAACCTTTGGATATCTTAAGTCAGATTCTGTGCAGATGGAATGTAGGCCAGTTATGGAAACAAAATGCACTCCCTAAAGCCATGATATCAAGCTGATTACCTCCCATGCAGTTGCCCACCAGGGAGATACTAAATTAAACTCTGAAGACAAGTTAGGTACTAATAAAGGCAGCCTTTCACACAAGTGAACTCTGCTCACCAGTGAATTTAAAAGTGATGCAATGTCTCAGATTCTTTATTACTTAAGGACAGCTAAAGGGTACGCATCGAGCGTCTGGAAGTTACACACTACCTCTAGTCACTAAAGACAGTGGAAAAAGGATCATGAGCAATCTTGTGCTTGGGATGAACACTTTATGCTGACCATCTTTGCTTTTCACACTAGGTAGATAGCTACAAATGTGGTTATACATCTCCTCAGAAATTAAACCTGATGCATGGCTACAGACAAAGAAAGTTAATTCAAAATAATTAGATTTCAAATTTTTATCTCATATTTTACTACGCAGCATTACACAGTTGAATAGAATTGGGAAAAGACAGCAAGGTGTGCAGCAGTTGAAATGAAAGGAATATTAAGGACAGGTAAAGAACTGTCTCCTATTTTGTTTACATTTTCTGTAGAGGTCGTATTGAAGATTTCAATGCCCCTGACATAAAGAATTACCTTGTACATAAAAATTTCAAAACAAAAATGTTTTCTGGTGTCAAACATACCATTTCACTCATAGAAAAATCTACCAAACAAGCAAGTTAAAGAAAGTATTAACTGGGGAATGCAGGGCTCTTCTTTATTTCAACAGCTCCTAAAAGAACTATGGCAAACAAGTAATTAAAAGACTCCTACAAGATGAAACCACTGTCAGGAACCTTCTCATCTCTAATAAACCCATCAGAGCCAGCCTGCCATACAGTGATTCCAAAATGCTGTTCCAGCACTCTTGCACAAGGTCTTCTCCTGTTAGTTAGCCAGTGCTACTAACCCTTGAAACTGCAATCCCACAGAGCTGGAAAGCAAAACAGACAGCAGGGAATCCTATACTTGAATCGTAGTCATCTGTCTAGCTAATAAACATAAAACCTTACCTATGAATATTAGACAATTTGTGCCCATGAAACTAGATAGACATGATTTTAGAATCTAAACTGGTATTTTAATCATAATAAAATAATAATATGCATTATTTGACTCTCTATACCATGAAAACTGGACTTCTTTGTCATAATCTATATAATTAAATATTCTAGAAAATTCAGAAAAGCAGCATTTTTACTCATTGTTGCCAAAAGGCAACAAACAGTATTAAATGAGACAGTAACCACCACGCAGCCCTGAATGTCTTTCTGTTCACTTGTCATGAAGTCTGCTAAGAATTTTTAACACCCAGCTTTCCCATAGTCTAATGAAATGAAAGCGTGTCCAGGTAACTATCAACACCATTATTGTCTTACATGAGTAAATAAATGACTGTGTGACTCACTTTTTTCAGTTTGATGAACTCCATTATATGTCCCTATGGGAAAAATGTACAGGCTGTGTGACAGAAAAGGTGCTTTTAATGTAGGCGTGGAAGAAGTGAAGACAAAATTCTTATTAAGCAGCTGTGATTCAAAAATCTCAGAAAAAGCTAAAACATCAGAACAGGTTTTAACTACGTATTTTTCAAATTTCAGTTTAACAAACTGAAATAGCATGTAAATTCTTAAAACAAGTATCTGGGATTAAAAATCTAAGGACATCTCTGTCTAGAGATGTATAAACTGGTTTTGAACAACAGCATTCCCTATATAAAAAGATATCAAAGTTTTCAAATTAATTCTCAAGGTGAAAACGTCTCATTTTAATTTCCCCCTCCTCACAGTAAATGATGCAATAAAATGATTTTTTTTTTGGTTACAACTCTCTAAAAACCATGAAGATTTGAATTACATTGAGACATTCTAATGACTGATGATTTCAAAGCCAAATGATATCACAGACAGAAGTGAATACAACCATACCAAATATCTGATCCTGGGTATTTTCCTTAAAAATTACTCAGAAGTAGCAACTAACTTTGAAAATCTGTCAACAAAATTTTGAATATGTATCAACGTTTAAAATACAAAACCACTGCTAGTGCCTGCTGGGTTATCACTGATCGTGTTGGAGAAAAATGTTTGGAGCTGAAAGGCAAGCATGATCTGAAGTGTGTGCATATTTACACATGAAGCCACTGTGTGTAACACCTTGTACCTTTTATTTAAGGTGTAAACTTCAGACACAGCTATACATACTTCTGTATTGTGACAAAGCCAAAGAATACCTCCCAAAGACCACTGAATGTGACTAATAACATCTGCTAAAGAGTTACAAGCAAATGGTTACACCCAAAATCTAAAATTAATCATTGCATTGCTTTTATGCAGGTTTCAAATCACATAGAAAATAATTTTTGTAAATTCATTTGTAAATGAAATTAATCATATTAAATGACCACATCACCTGGACTAGATAGACAGGGTGAAAAACAAGCCAACGTATGTCCCAAAAGTGGAAGGAAGATACAGTCACAGAGAAATCAAATCAGGTTTCGTCCGAGGTTCCTACCAGCCGGAAAATGCCATAACAGAGAAAAGATAAATAGAAAAAAAGACCTCGCATTCAGTTCTCCACCCAAAGTATGTGAAAATACTTTGCATTCTCATGATATGAGTGAAACTAAATTTGTTTAGTAGTGAGTATTTGGTGAATTCTAAATTGAGAATACAGTGTATTGATGTCAATAGGAAGATTTGAATAAACGCTTTTTAAAGGGTTAATTGCTTTAATAAAAGTTTTCATCCTCCCTTAGTTTTTTCCTTGGGAAAACACTCACTCAAGTGGTGATAGTTAAGGACCTTCCTGAAGAGCTGAAGAAAGCAGAACCATAAGTGAAATACCTTACAAACCTGAGCAGATTAGCATTTTGCTGGTACACTCAGAAATTACAGCATGTAAACTGTCATTAGCACATTTAAGTCAGAAGTAAATAAATATCTTCTTTTTAGTACTGTTTGTTAAACAGTGAAAGTTCATCTGTTTTCGTAAGCCCCCACAGGACAGATTGCAAGTCAAAGGGGGATGATAGGGGTTGCCATCAACCTCAAGAGACTCTCAAGTTAAATCTGACACAGCAGCCTAGGCCAAACTGAGCATTCCTGGAACATACAATTGATAACTGTGAGAAAATACAGAAAATTTTCAGTCATGTTGCTGGGTGGAAGCAAAGTTTAAAGATGCAGATCATAAGAAATGCTTTAGGCTTTCGGTTACTACTTGACCTTACTGCTTCCAGTGCTGCTCACTTCTCCTCTCAGTCCGGGTCTCTCACAGACCATGCTAGGCTGCACATTTCACCATGCAGCTGGTGATGTCCTTTTCCATGTTTACGGCGTTTAGACTTTCCTGTCGTAACTATTTTTCCCAGAGATTCACAGCAGGAGCACCAACTCAGCCTCCTTTAGCCCATATTTCCTGAGTAAGAACACCCATCTCTTAACATGGGAAAAGAAACTACCCTTGTGCCTTTAATTCCCTTGTCTCATAAGCCATCATTAACTACACTTCTGCAGCTTCGAGTTTCTCATGTACAGTACTTCTTTAAAAATTCACACTGTTGTGGGGGGCAACAGTACCACAACATCCCTATTGGAATCTGGCTTCCAGTTCCTTTAAAATAAATAATCACTACATAAATCAGTAATTTTTGCAAGTCATATTTTGTAATTGCCAGTATATCTTCATACTTAAACAGTACCTTTCCTTTCTCTAATATATCTCCATTCACATTCTGCTACATATTTATTTATTTTTTAAAATCAAACGTAAATTTCAAGTTTTCAAGCCTTCAAGGGGTTCTATGTAAATGTTAAGACAATTTAAATAAAACATAAAATGAAATACATGTTTAAAAATTAAAGAAACCTTTCTTATTCTGAATGATTAAATACCCTTAGAGATTTCTGATAGGCAGCACAGACAGTCCAAATGGAATTTTCATGTTTGAACTTTTCTACCATCCAAAAATATTATGTTGACTGAATTACCCCACATTACAGGGAGTATAAAATATAAACATTAAATATTGAATGAAACCTCAGGCCTCTCCTTCCTTTAAAATTAAAAGCTTACATGCATTTTTGTGAGGACAAAAGCCAAATTATTTCACAGAACAACAAATTTTCTTGGCATTATTCTATTTCTTTTCCAAAAGAAATATCATGATTCATGCTAAATGAAAAAAAGGGGAATATAGGAGTGGTATGGGGTCAATATGGACAACAGAAAAAAAATTCTTTCTTTTTGCATTTGCCACATTTTACACTTCTATTCACAGCTGAACTATCTTCTACATTAAGCAATTCACCAGTCAACAAGAAAAATTATTCTATCTGTTTGACTGTTTTTTTTTTCCCAATAAAAGATAACTCTGTTTCCTAATATTTAGAAAATTCCATACACTATGAGCTTAATCCTAGACCTGTGGAAATCAAAACAGCATTGCTGTCATTTACATCTGATGTCACATGAAGGTCTTAGCACTGCATTTTCCTCACCCTCTCAAGCTAATGCTACTGGTCATTGATGTAATAAAAAGGTTCTCTTTTGCTTTTTAAATAAAAGTAATTCAAAATGATAGAATTATCTTTATGTCTAGTCCTTAAAACTTCAATTTTCTTCCACAGGAAAGGTCTAAGACCAACTGAAATAGTTGAAACACACATAGTAATTTTTTGGGTTTTTACTGTGTCTGTTTACATCTTGAGCCTGTAGAACTACAGTTCGGTTTTGTTTCCCTAAAAAAGAAATTTGCTCTTTTGCTCTTTGCTCTCTGTACTCACTAAAGCACTTCTTATTTGTAAGAATTTATGGTCTGTTTTACAGAGCAATACAGAAAAGCCCAGCACTGGTGAAAAAATTCGCTTTCCAAAATTAGCCCCATTTATAACATTTTAACTAGAAATACATTATTAAAAGCATTATTGTGAACTAGCTGTGAAAGACATTCTTTTGTTTCCTTCCCAAATATTTTGGTCATCTTTCAATGAAAATTATACATTACCATCTATTGAATTAACTTGTTTTCAATTTAAGTATCATTCTCTGGTTCCTTATACAGCATTGATATTAATTTGAATAGGAAGGAGTTCTGCTACTTGGTTCTGTATTTCTACTTTTCAGTTGTTCAGAATACATCTAAATAACACTTAAACCTAATGGTTCAATATTTTTAATCTTTTATCGATGTGAGTATCAATATATCAAGCTCCAGAATACTTTTTCTTTCACTTTTAAAACCTCTTATTTTCTGAGACCCCATCCAACTCTAAAGCTTTTTGAAAGCTGTTATCTTTAAAAAGTGAAATTGTTTGCTTTCCCTTCCGTCATTATATTTCCTTAGGTAAAGCATATGTACTAAGTATGCCCATTCAGGTAGAAAAATGTATTTTCTGTTCCATTTAGATGCTGGTTACACTTTCACTAATTTTATATGCAGCCAACTTTCCTTTACACTACTTTTCAGATCACTATGTTGGCTAACTTCATAAATGAACAGGTATTCCTATGCACCTCTGCTCACTGTTTGTTCTTTGCAAGTTATCAAAATTGTTAGAAAAATATCACTTCCAAAAAGGTAATAAGTTAAATGAATTCGTAGAATCTTTCTTTTATTTATCCTTCCCTCTTTTAAAATATGCTAGAAGTCCTGCTTGCTGAGGGTGATTGACAACCAGCTTTGAAATCTTAGGAGGGTCTTGGTGACAAGGAAATGCCTTTTATCATCTCTTCGAAAATTCTCCCAAATTCGGCTCTCTCACCAGCATTTATGGATGCTTAAGGGAAATTCAGAGCTTAACAGCTAAAAGCTTTGAAAACTCACCCCACTGTAAACCATCCCAGGCCCCTGAGAACCCCCATTTCTCACCAGTGTGTGCACAGTAGCATCCCCCTCATATCTCTATAGTAGCAGCAGGATGTGGGCTTAGGAAATATCTTCCTGTCATTGCTGTACTTCTTTTGAGTACAGTTATCACCTTAAATTAAAGCTCAAATTCCAGTACAGTTTCGTTCTACTACAGCTGTGGTATTAAGCACAGGAGTTGAGCATCAACAAAGTGCTGAAAAGGTGAAAAAGATCCCATAGAGGTCTAAAATCAATTCCCAGTGAAGTATTGTAACACACAGCTAATACTCCTGTAATGTTCCTGCTCTCACTCTGTTTGGTCTCAAATGAGGAAACAAAGCATGATTAGAAAGCAAGATTAATGTGCTGTGTGGATCATTTTCTTGAGCATTTTAAAGTTTTTGCAGCTCATTTCAGGCACATTTGGTTTTATATTTGACAAAAATAAGAAAATAGTAAGTTTTCTAAGTGATACAAAAAGCTCTTAATTCAATTACTGATATAAGCAAGATCCAGTCAGCAGTATATACAATACTTACAGTACTTAACTATCAGAATTCCATAATTCTTTTTTCCATACTTTTATTTTAAGTAAAATAAAATGACTCCTTTTATTGAGAACTCCTTCTGCAACTTAAAATGCAGTAACTTAATGGTTTCTTAAAAATACCTTTATCCTGGTAGCTGCCTTTTGCAATTTAAAATAAAAGAAAAAAAAGGAAGTGTAAAGTTTCCCAACATTTTAGCTTTCTATTCTTTACTTAACCCTAACTGGTGAAAATGAACCATAAAAGATACTTTCCATCAAAAATTGCTTTCAGAATAGGAACACAAAGCTTGATTCCTTTGCCTTGTTTTCACAGCAATTTTGAGTGCAAAGGATGCTCTGTTGGAGTGAGTCACTAATAAAGCAGCACAACAAGGATTATGCGTGAACCATTTCAGTAGGGCACGAGTTAAATTTTCTGCCCATCTACTTCAGCGAGCTACATGAGCACAATTTGGTTATGTTGCAGCTGTTTATATATATATGTTAAATATTTATTATGGTGGATAATAGTAGTACTATAATAGTAGAAGTTAACATGTTTGGCATTTTACAGATGGAGAACTGAAGTACAGGGTAAAAAACAGATAACAAAGATTGCTGTGAATCTAGCACAGAAGTGCTCCTCCTCACAGAAAGCTTTCAGAGCAGTGTGGAGAAAAACTGAAACCAAGTATTTTACAGCTAGTACTCTAGCCATTTCTTCTGTTGGTTTTTGAGGGTTTGGTTTTGTTTGTTTGTTTTTTAATTTTTATTTATTTATACTTCAAGCTTTTAAATTAGTATTAATCTAAAATTCACTTGAAATGAATACCACCAACAACATGAAAAACTCCCATATATATGCCCCCGCAGAATTTTCCAATATCATCAGCTTTGCAGTGGAAGAGAAGGAACAGAAAAAATAAAATATAGGGGCAGGAAAAAAACCACAAGGAATGAGGAAAAAAAAGGCAAAAGCAGAAAGTAGTGCAATGATTCAGGAAAAAATAGTGGTTTGTTGTCAAACGAACAAAGAAGAGAAATAAAGAGAGAGAAGTTTAGTAGTTCTGTATAGAAAATGAGAAGAAGTGCAAAGAGAGAAATAAAGAACAGACAAGATGCAAGCAGGAATGAAAAATTACAAACAGGTAAAATAACAAAGCAAAAATGACAGGGGAAGAAAGGTGGAGGAATGGGAAAATAACATATGACATGCAAAAAAGTAGTTCAGATCTGAGAAAAAAGCAATGTCAACAGAGCAAAGAGATAAAAGAGAAATCATTGATGTCTGATGGGTGGGAATATCCATATTTGTAGGTGAAAATCTGCACAACCTAAAGAACACAGCTAGTTAAATTCCAGGAGAGGCAAGACATTTCCCACGATAAGCATTTATTTTTACATTTATATTTAAGATTTATTGTTATTTTTCCTTTAGGTGAGAAGACAGTGGTAATTATTTATTCAGATCCTGCTGTTCCAAAGGACTTTGATTTCTCTCATCTATTCAGGCACTTTCTCTCCTTGACACACTGGCTCAGTGACTTGCTCTAGTAGAATGGACTGCCTTTCCTGCAGTATATTAAAGTATTTGTGTAAAAAGCATTCTAGAAAAATCAGATTTGTTTTGTTTTGAAACAACTTTACCAAATAAAAAGCAGCTAAAACCCAGGAAAAAAATCTATTATCCTCTCAGTTTGCAGGCGCACCTAACAGGTCAACAATAGAAGAAAATTATCTATGTATGGTCAAGAGCTCCTCTAAAACCTTTTAGATATTAGTGTCTGTAGAAAGTATGCTTAGGAATGGTTCTCGTATCTTTTACAGAGCCAGCTCTCCAGAAAAAGAAAGGCAAAATAGACACTGTGAAATTACAGGAAATGGATATGCTTCGAAACCAAGGTATCTTTCCTTCACACACCCAGTAAGAGGGCTAAGAATTCACAGAAAAGGCACAGATTAAGCAGCAGGGAGCATGTCAGTCTGTTCCGCTCACTCCAGCAAGGCCTCAAACAAGTTTCTCCAGGCATAAAGAAACACAATTATTCAAAACTAAATTTCTTGCACTTCTTTGCGGCGCTTCTGAGACCTCCCACTGTCACAGATGAGCTGCTTTACTAGGCTTACATGTAATATACGATGTAGGTGTTGCTATGTTTCCATAGCTGTCATACAATTCACAAGATAGGTAATTTTCTGCATTTTGACAAGACTAAATGAATATGAGTCTGGCTGGTAAAGATATTTTCATTCAGCCACAGCACCAGCCAAAAGAGCTAAGCAAGAGCTTATGAGGATGAGAAAACAGTGACCAAGCTGCATAAGGGCTCCTAAGACTTACAGTGATGCTTCAGCCCACAGCAAACAGCAGGAGAGGAACTGGCCTTCCATGTCATCCACCCAAACAAACAACAGCACTGAACTATCAAGGATCAGTCATTCTCAACACACTGAACTTCCCAAAACACTATCTGGAAAACCATGTTGTCATTGTCTTATATTCACAATAATAAACCAGCCATTGGGACAGAGTGAAAATATGCCTATCCATCAAAAATTTTTTTTCCATAGACCTTTCTTACACTAGTAAAAATTTATATACCTAATTTGAAATTACTGTTTGATGCTGCTTGCTGAATAAGAGACTTAAAGGTGGTGCACAGCAGTTAATTAGTAATCAAAGTCTGACAGCTACAGCTGCAAAATGTTTGTATGATAATTTCAAAATTGAAAATGATTTATTTCGCTCTACATGAAATTAGTGTATGCTCATTAGAAAGTCAGCGATTATCCTGAAAAGTACTATGGGAACATTTCAGTAGCTGTGCTACAGCAGCAGAAAGTATACAACACATCTCCAGGCCAATTACCATCACACCCTTCCTCGTAATTTGGTGTTACTGAAGTTTTTAGATCTTAGCATTACAGTTGAAAACATATTCAGCAGAATGATGTTTAACATGGTTTACAGTCAGAACTTTGCTGCATCCTGCTTTAAATGCGTATGACCGACCAGTGTAGCACTTCCATTGTTAGAAACAAACAGACAAACAAAACCATCAACCAGCCCAAAAAAACACAAAAAAACCCAAACCCCACCACTAGCAATACTAAAAAAACAACCCTGAACCTAATCCCAAAGAAACAAATACAAGGAGCAAAAGAGAGCCAAAATACTTTGCTAACTGGTGACATTCTACTGTAGTATCATTGAAATTTTTATTTCAACAAAATGAACACATCAAGACATATTTTTAGGTTAAAAGCATCCTAAAAATAGTTTACACACACACATATGTAAACACATATATATACATACACACACTCCTCCGATGGCCATGTACCAGTAACAGGAACCATTTAAGGTTTATGAAATATTAAATATAATTAAGATTACAGTGAGGAAGTAATGTGCATTACAAAATGCTGATGTTAGACAGCAAATATTGACCTTTAAAATTTAACAAGTGAAAGAGCCTTAATTTGCTTGTTATTCAAACTTTAACAATAAGTATGATAGCTTAGATAGCAAAAAAAAAACCCAACCCAAACCACAACCCCACAGCATTTGCCATCACTTCGCATTAACATTTTGACCAGTCAACAATTCAGCAGTGATGAAATGTGCAGTTTGATTCAAAGTAAGACAAGGCTATTTAAATAAATCAAAATAAGAAATGGTTATTGAAACATTAGAATTTTGATAAGCGATCACAGCTGCACTAGAATTAGTTTCTATAGCAACAGAGGTAATAATGTGGAGAATTGCACTGCAATACAAGATGGATTCCTTACAAACACTGATGTTCAAATAGAAAACTTTAAAATTATTCATTGTATTAAATATTTTTATTAAAATGGTTACTCAAATATCCTATATCTTGTACTTCATACGTTGCTCTATTTTTGTTCTCTGGTAATTAATTCTAGTCCATCCATTCAAGTTTGCACACTTTTCTCCATTGCTTACCTTCCTATTTTAAAATTAATTAAAGTGACTTATTCTGAAAAATACTGGATCTTTAACCTCAAATGAATCTGCATTTTCAACTTGTTTGTTATCCCTACATAGAAGCACACATTACATTTATTTTTCCAGCAGTGCCCTTGTGAGACAGGAGAGAATGCTTTGCACATGCTATTCATAAGAAGCTGCATCACAGCCATAAGAATTAACATCACTATGGAACTTCAGAAACTTACAGTCATATGAGACTTGCAGGAGCTTTTATCAGTGTGCATTCTCATGTCCTAAGCATGATTAAGAAACCATTGCAAATCTATTAGTATTCATGGACTGAATACCCATAAAATGGTAAGATAAAAGCCTTTCATCTGAGCACATCTTTAGATTTCAAGTGTTGCTCATTCCTAACACCAAGAATTATTGTTTCATTGCATCATCCCTGATTCCGGCTATTTTTGGCAACTAATTAAAAGCATATGCCTGAACCTTTTATGTATTTTGCCCTTATAATGAGACCTATTACTCTGGCTTATTCTATCCTTTTGAGTTCCAAAGTATCTTTCGAGTTACCATGGATACAAGTGATATGCCTTCTCCCACAACTGCTTTGTGTGCCTTATCGAACACCAGAAAACTGGCACAGTAGGAATCTGAGCCATCTATACAGGATGAATATCTAAACCCTTCAAGTGTTTGTTTTCCTCTTCCTTCCCCCCCCAAAAAAAACAAAATCAAGTATACCATATACTACCATTTGTAATGAAATAAACAAGCGGGTTCTTTTCCATCTGAAACCCAGTACTTTCGCTCAAAAACAAAATGAAGAAAGGTACAGACATTAATTTAATCTGACCAACACTGAAACAGTGTTGAAATGAAAATGGGAGTATGCAGAATCATTCTGAGTCTGCTGTTTATTTTGAGTTGACAGAGTTTAAGTGTTTCTACATCAATACATCCATAGAAGATGTAAAACACAGTAAATCTCGATAAGCATTTCTGAAAGGATTTGCAGAAACATTGCATGCAACTCTGAGATTATGCATAAACTAGAGTAAATAGAACTCCCCTAAACTCCCTCTTTATATCAATTTCTTATGGACATTTTCAAATGCAGATTGCTTTGCAACAAGCTGGGAATAATTTGTACTAATTCAGTGTAGAAGAGGGCAGTTAAACAGATTTTTCCCATTATGTTTTTGTATTCTGACCTCTTCTTAAAAACAAAAGACTCTCACTGAGACAGCAAAATTTACACAGTATTCAAAAACCAAGTGCTGATAGCATAATCTGAATTTATGTGTGAAAAGTAAAGGGGAATAACCAGAAGGAAAAACAAATTATTGCAATACGAACTTGATAGAGACTCAGAACTGTCTCCCAACTTTCAATGCATTAAATCATTGGAAAGACATCAACTGCATCAATGAGTGTCACAATGGCAACTAAGAGCAAGAAAGACAGTGAAGAATGAGTGGACAAATGCCTCTTGTCTCTTTTCCTCAGTTATCTAAAGTTCTCTAAGTATTACAACAAAACACTCAACAAAAATATATTTGGCTTCTTCACATCCACAGGCTCAAACCTGCTTTAAAATACAGAGATTTTGAAGTATATAATATCTGAGCCAGAGACATTGATGCATAAACCTCAGACTCTTACCCTTGCTTGTATTATGAAATAATTGTATCATTCTGCAAGTTTTCCACATGCATATATGAAGTAAAGAAATGTTAAATATTTTCATTTTTCTAACAGTGTCAATGTAGCCTAGACTTCTCATTACCCGGATTTTTTTCAACTTCTAAATTTAACTTCTAATTGTCTCAAACTTCCCTTTTGGGGACAAAAAAATCCACATAATGTTTTTACTGTGAACTTTCAACTAGAATGAAATTTCACTTCTTTTTTTTGTCCCCTGAAAATTTCTTTTAAAAGTAACTGAAAGCTAGAGAACAAGGAAAAGGAACTCAAAATTGACTCCTACATTGTGGCACTTACACTAAGTCATCTGTACTACCAAAATATTATAGCTCTGCAGTTTTATGTCAGAACCACTTACAAAAAAATGAGCATCTGGAAGAGTGGAGACATTTACAGAATGGCTCCATACTCAGACCATTACATTCACTGTTACACATGCTATTATTTCTCCTCTGTATAATATTCTCCTGGATCATCTTCACTGTGCACAAAAACACGCAAGAGATTCCCCCAGTCCTCTCTGAGAAGAATTAAGGTGCAAAGTAGTCTTTTTTTAAGAAATAACTACCATTGTCACCATCCCTCTAAAGTTCTTCCTTTTCAAAATATTGAAGTTCTCTGGAAATTGCCACCGTAGTTCCCTTGACCTCTGTGGCCAACAGATTGCCTTTAACACTTATGACAACTACTGTTGCTATTTCAAAAGATTTCCTTCTTCTAAAGTGCCTTCTCTTTATAGGAAAGAAATGGCGCCAGGACAAGCAGATGATTGAGAGCAGTGGTTCTTATTGCCAGTGAAAGGAATTTTGCTCTGAAAACAGACAAGATAACTATTATCAAATAGCAGGATGATGAGTTTCTCTGAAGGAGAGCATTAGATGCTCGTCTCTTAACAGATTAACTTCTCCTCAGTTAAGAGGGAAAATGACCATCAACACAAAGCATTTTTTCAAATTTTACCAGTACTACCCAAGAATTATCTGCTGGCCAAATTTGTGTGGATATACAATCAATGAACCAAGAGTTGAGAGGAAAAGAAAAAAAAAATATCAGAGCAGTATAATCAACTTCACAATCAAGAATAGCTTTTAAGTCATACATTTACTTGCAAAAATTTCATGGGATTATTGCTATATTAAGATGTAAGTAAATGAACATTGCAAAGTCCAAGGAAAAGACATCATTATTCTCTCTCATTCTTATAACCTAAAAATTGTTCCATTCTGGCATTATGTACAGCATTTAACAAAGCCAAATACAAAAGATTCCAAGCAAAATAATTTTGAGAAGGTGGGTACAAACTAATGCAAAATTAGACTAGTTTTCTGGTTTGTATCCATTAGATGTTGAAAATAAGTGCAATAGTACTTTTTCGATTTTCATTCAACTTATCAAATTGCCACAAATGCTACAGATGCAACGGAAACACTTGGAAATACAATAAATCTTTATAAAATGTAAGATAGATAGCACTACTTTTCACTCCAGAGGACTGGGTTTTTTTCTCTTAAAATTCACAGGAACTTGGGAAAAATTCTGAAAAGATACTATCTGTTTTTTAATCTTGCTAGGACAGAGCTGAGGATTTAAAAACAAAGTTTCAGAAGTCATTATTTCTACTACCAAACTACTGACTGCTAAATCACAGGGATAACCAAACAACTGATCAGTTATAACCATGAAAGCCACAGAAAGTTTGAGCAAAATCAAGTAAGATTCCAAATCATATCTTCCTTGAAGATATGAAGAAATTAGCCTGATCCCTAGAGTAAGTCTCAACCAATTTAAACCAGAACAGATACAATCCCTCTTTTTTTTGCCAAAAGTTGCGGAGTTGGTCCTGGCCTTTTGGTTCCGAGTGTGTTTGCTGGTACAGATCTCAATGCTTTGCAGCATCGTGTCACCTGTTCAAGTCACACACATCAGCTGTATTTGTTCGGGCTGAGCAGTTTCAAAGGAAAGAAAATCACACCTGAAGTCAGCCTCTTGAAGACATGAACCTTTTGTAGTTTCATTCTCCAAGATTTGGATTTTTCAGATACACATGCTCTTATCAGCTCTATTTTTAACCTGCCGCTCATATAGGATACTTAAAATTCTGAACATGTTTACATTATCCATCCAGCAGGCTAATGGAACTGCATACCAGACAGTCATGCATAATTCAAATCAATATCCTCAGGCTTGCAACTCTAAGTCAAAGCTGCCTTTAAATAAGCTGGGTGTGACTTTAACATGAATAAAATGTATCTAATTTTTAACCTTTATCTGACAAATTGATATATTTGCAAAGGAATGTAATAAAACTTCTTTAAAAATTAAAACAATTAGGAAATCATGAAAATCGAAAATCTTTTACAAAATACTTTTAAGAACAAGATTTAGAATGGTTCAACAAGACTGAAACTAAAGGTCAAAATGGAGAGCTGGGTCATTTGTATTTTTTTTTCCAAGCAAATTGTACAGATATATACACAAAAACACATGCTGCTGAATTATTAAGTGATGAGAAGGTGAATGCAGCAGGATTTCCTATTTACAAATTTAAAGATCAAGCTTTAATTGAATTGAGCCTAGGTGAGCACACAGAAAATCTTATACCCAGTTAAGCATGTCTGCTAGCTTCTCTCAAAGGACCAGAATCAGAATTTCCATAATAAAATAATTTTCCCTATGAGTTTTCTTATGTGCTTTCCTGAGACCATGATTCCTTCATAGCAGATAACCTTCAGCTGCACTGAAAGGACCAGAAGCATGGCAATGACATTAGCTAAGGATCTATTTGCAGCTTGTAAATACAGAATCAATCCCACCCCCAAAAAACCCAAACCCAAAAGCTCACCACAAACCAAAAACATTACTTCAAATTGTATAATGTGTCATGCTTACCCCTTTCTCCAAGGAAAAAATTCCAATAATTCCTAAACGTTAGGATAACTTTATAAGACAAAAGTATTCCAAGAAGCAAATAAGAACTTATTTTTCAAGAAAACAAATTACAGATCTTTGCCTCCACAGAAGTTAGACACAATTTCATATTGTTTACTCAGATACAATATAGTCTCAAATAATATACTCAAAGTAGCTATGAAAATAGTTATCCTAACAATAAAATACATTTTATCAGATTAAAATGGTAACATTGTTCAACCTGTGTAAGGACAAAATATTCATTAAACCATTCCAAGAGAATACTTACAATATAGTTATAGCATGTCTATGACATTGATACATATGCATAAGGAAAATAATCTACATTAGGTAACAAAACAGGAAAAGCGTTCAGTTACAAAAAAAGCCCTGTTGTTCTTCTTTTACCAAGAAGGTTAAAAGGTAATGGGATCAGAATATAAACAAACAGTCCTAATGCTAACATGTCCTTAACCTACAGGGAAAAGGCACAACTGGGAGGCGAACTTTGGTTTCAGACTAGAGTTAAAAATCTTTTGATTTGAACCTTTAAAGGTAAGAAGAATGCTCCATTTACCCACAGCTGCTATGGAGGAAGAATAGGTGAGACAGTCTTTTGTAATATTCTTATGTAAAGTTTAAGATCAGGTTGGACGGGGCCTTGGGCAACCTGATCTAGTGGGTGGAATCTTTGCCCAAGACAGGGGTTTGGAATCAGATGATCTGTAAGGGCCCTTCCAACTCAAAACATTCTATGATTCCATTCTATGAAAGCTGTTCTAGTTTTTAGTTCTCATATTTACCTAAACTGCTCCATTGCACTAATCAAGCAGCATGACTGTTCTCAGGAGGTAAGTAGAGTACTGGGTAAAATTCTTTTTTCCAGTGTACCGAATAATGTCTACACAGAGATTTACAGTCTACTGTTCAATCCTGTTTCTTAGTCACTCCTTCCATGATAGAGCCATGAACTCAGAATCAGCAAAAGCCCTTGGTTCATCAAGGAAATGATTTCTTCTGCTGATACAGTACTATTTCTTGTGTTTATACCACAAAACAGTCCTACATTTTATGAATGTAGAGCATCTATTTTAAATGCAAACTATTTCAGTCACAAAATACATCTGTGAACTTTTCCAAGTTAATGATCTTCTCATAAATTCCAGATTCAAATAGATAAGAGAGCTAATAAAACAGTAAGTTTACAATAAAATGGAAACTTTCCTGTTATCATTAATGTACGATTTACATCACTTCAGAAATATCACATTGCTAAGGATGACTTTCTTCAAAGTCTTCACATCAATGCAAAGGGTATTTCTTCAAAGACTTCAAAATGCTGGCAGGAGGAACCTAATTTGAGAGATTGCTTTGCTCACTTGTGCACATCACGAAAAAAAGCCCTTTCCTGTTGGAAGACAGTTTTTCCTCCTCTTTGGAGTTGGTCTAGCTGGAAAAGGAATTTTTCTGTGGAAAATCTTGTCATCAGTCCTAACTCTGAGTTTTTTTACTAGGTTTCTTCTCTCAGCAGTCGATGATACACATACTTTAACAGCATCTTTTTTTCCCAACATCTCTGCTGCTCATTACAGGGTAAACCCATGATTTCAGAATTACCCAGATTCATTCTATCAAGCACGTCTATGTGTTTCCTTTGGTTGAAAAGACTGTGCACAACTTTGATATCATCTATCTAGCTTTTAAACTCATAAGTCCTCAATGTAAATCCATTCTCTTTCAAACTGTGTTTCAACTCAGACATGGATCTCCTTTGCATTTAAATCCCTTGTTTATGTCTTGCCCCCTCCATAATACTCCTCAAGAAAATTACATGACTAATATTGAATTGCACATGTACTTTCTACCCCCATCTGTGAATTCAGCCTATCCCAGGACTGTAAAGAAGAATTTGTAAACATTATGCATGTCTGCTATTCATACATGTAAAGAAGCTAACCTCAACACAATCGTAGCCCAATTACTTACAAAAAAAGTTCCCGTGTATCAGGAACTTCTCATAAGACAAAGGGTTACACTTTCTCAGGAAGAAAAAAAGATGAATTGTGTAAAACTGAATAAAACACAGAGCAAGAGTTAATCTTTAAATCACCTTAGTCTCTGCAATGCTCAGTTGAGTATATTTTGCGGAAACATGCATCATAATTTCAAGCACTTAAGAGAACTGTCTTCCACTATTACAGAAGAACAACAGAGGTCTGTCATAATGCACTAGGAAGCTACTTGGAAACTCAAAAAAAATCGCACTAAACCCCAAGCAAAACCCTCACTAAAGAAAAACCACAAGAAAACCCAAATGCACAGCATTGCAAACAGTAAGTAGAAAGTATTGCAAATCAAGTTAGTTCTAGACACTATTCTGCAGGTCCTTGAATTACAAAAGTCTCTTTTTTACTGAACTATCTTTACATATTCCCTTGATATAGCAATGGATTCACCAGCCACACTCCTCAGAAGCTTCAAAATCACAAGATAGTGTCATTCTCCGATTTTTAAGGGCCTGGAGCCAATGAAGACTCATTTCAATTAACCAGAGGAGGCAGACACACATGATCAGGAATCAGAAATTTGTATCATTAGTATTGCATCACTGCACTCTCCTGTACTACAAGAAGATTTTTAATTACTCCTAGAATAAAAAATGTCAGGGGTAGATGCCCACATAATAGGAAAACAAGCATAAGGAAGCTGGACCAATTAAAGAAATACTGTAACTAAAAAATCCCTCAAAATCTCCAAAAAGTGTGTCAAGAACATCAATTGATGGTTCACAAGTACTACCAGATAAGATACATGAGTATGAATATCTGGAGTATTCACAGCTGCAACATGACTCAGCCTTCAAAATACACTCTGAAGCATTTAGAAATACTGCTCTGAAGGCATCTTAAGACTTGTCTTAAATCTCTTCACTAAAGACCTTTTCAAAGTATCTTGAATGTACTATCTGAAGCCCTAAGCCTATCCAAAGTTGCAGGACAAAGAGTATTTACTTCCAATAAGTGTTACACCAGAGAAATCTCATAGGTAATCTGGTAAAGACACGTCAGAAAAAAGTGGGTGGCCACCTTCTTCCTAAATACTCTTTTCATTGAATTTATTCATTTCTTTAAGGCCCATTAGAGGAAAAACAAGAGAAATAACTATTTATGATTGAATGTCCAACTGAACTTTCAGTCCTCCAGTTTGAATACCAGCACACAGTTCTTTTCCATGTCAGACATCTTTTTTGCCCGTAATTCTTAGCATCTGAAATGTAGGGAGAGACCAATTTTGAAAGAACTTTGTGGCTTTATTTTGCTGAACACAGTACAGCCATACAGAGGCCCTCACTCTAATTTCAAAACAGTAAGTTTTCATTCACACTTGGCTTGAAAACAGATCTACTTACATGCAAGGAATAATGATAGAAACTAAACTGCAAAACATGCAAAATCATGGAATTCACCGAGTGATCAATTCTTCCTCTCTCAGCCCATCCAACGGCTTTCACCTCAGCTTGGTAAGTCTGAAGAAGAAGGATCCTACTTCACAGAATGTATTTATCAATGAAAACTCACCAGGCTGCTTAAACAGCCTGGGGAGATTCACCCCTATACCAGTTCTGAGGTGCTTGTGAAAGAGCTTTTAGTGTTTACGTTGGAAACATACTGAGAGGAAATCTCTATATATACTTTAAGTAATTCAGTGAGGCGACTTTTCCTGAGACATGAAAACTAACAAGAGAGAAAGAAAAGGCAAAAAGCTGCATAAAGAATTAGATCCAAGAGATTCCAGAAGAACAGTCGCCTTCACGTGCAAAGATTGACACTGAGGAACAAGGCAAACATATGTCCACAGACACATCAACATAAAGTGCCGAAAGCCTAGAGAAGAATAGAAGTGGAGAAGATAAACTACAAAAATAACCATATTCTACCTTCACAATATGGAAAAGATGGATAAAATCCAGTAGCATATGCCTGCTAGAGCAGCAGATTCTCATTTAAGAGAACTTATGTTTTCTCGCTGCAGTCTTTTAGTGCTCCCATATGTTTCAAAAAAACCTTGTGAAATGTAAGGCACTTGGGCCAATCTCAGAAATAACATGTCTTCAGCCAGAGGGCTTTACCAATCAAGAAGTTAGAAAAAGATTTTAAAACAGGCTGGAGATAGAACCTGTGGTTGTACTGAACCAGTAAACTATAGCTAAATAAAATACATCTCAGTATGCAAAATAAACAAGTGAGCTTACTCGTTTTTCCTTTATGATGTGACTTATTTTGCCTCAAAATGGGATCAATCCCCCTTGCTTGCTCCTAATCAGGAATTTTGCACTGCTGTTAAAGAGATAATACTTTAAGCATATCACAAATTAACTATGAAAAAAAACTGACTGTTTTCTTCTCCTCTTCTACCTTTCTCATCTCAGGGGATTCAGAGAATCTTCATTTCAGAAGCAAAGAACCACCTAGAGTTTTTGACATCTGCCTGCAAAACTGTAATTTCAATATATTTACCCTAATGTTTCTAAGTTTAAAAACTTCAATTTTTAGGAATTTAGAGGACCGCTCTCTTAAAAAAAATACATTGCCTATGAAGCTTATGGAGATAATAAAAGCACAACAACTTATCTGTATAATGCTTGACTTTTCAAAGTTGAGGAAGCAGCCACTCCAGGAAACAAAGAGGCCAATTCAATATAATATTGCATGTTTTTTTTGAAATTCAAGTTATTAAGAAAGCATGGTCCATTTAAGATCCCAATATAGATACTAAAAAGTATTTCCAATTTTGAAATACAAAGATTGCTAATTTTAAATATAAAATTTTTACACTTCCTTATAGAGATCCCTATTTCAATTCATAAACTCTTTGTTAGCAGAAATATCTTGTGGCACTGCTTTTGCTTGCTTTTTTCCCCCTTATTTTTTATTCTTTATTTTCTGAAATAGATGTGTAATATTACAGTCCATATTCATCTCCTCTTCCAAAATATTACAATAGTCTTTATTACACATAAAGACAATACTACATATTCAACACTGAAATGGTAGGAAATAATATAAGAAGTAGGATACATATTATAGAAACCTAAAAGGAAGTTTTGTCAGGAAAACAGGAAAAAGAAGTCACCTCAGTAAGTATCCATACTTTACTGGATAATATTAGAAAGTAGAAAAATAACATTATTGGCAAAATTAAGATTTCAAACTTCAAGCTGACACTGGAACTCTGGGCCTGAGCACAGAAATTGAGCCACATATCCTGTAATCACGCAGGTTTCTCTTTTCTCAGATTAAAAAGTTTTGCTTTTTTGCGCAAGAGTTGAAAATTTCAGGTGTAAACCTCTGTATCATTTTACTTTTAATGTTGACATTTGTCATTACCTTGATTTTCTATTGAATTAGGTTTTCCTTTAGTGATACTCTGGAATTAAGCCTGTCCATGAGGAACTCACTGCAAAAGTTATATATTTACATTGGCTTACAGTCTGTAGAAATACTTGCACCCAAGCACAGTAGTAATTTATTTTTCATTTTGTGTATATCTATGTAAAACATATAAAAATCTAAATGCATCAAACATGCAATACAAATATATAAAGTAGGTCAGACACTGGCCATGAGCAGGTATTTGTGAATGAGAATTTAAAACCCTAAATTGCACAGAATTACCTAAAGTGCTACGAGAACATTCCATCATGAAAATACACCAACAAAGCCAGCAGAGTATATAGCTTTCTTCATTTCAGTATTAAAAACATTATACAAAATACCATGTGAGTTCTATATAAATATGCTGAAAAGAAAGATTAATATGGCCATCTAGAGGAGAAAAGAATGCTATGAAAACATACAACACAATTTTTCAGGCTTCAGAATATGATGCTGTTAGAGGCATGCAGCCAGAAAATGGATGTAATAAACTAATGGTGGAATTGATAATAAGCAAACCTAAAAATCATATGTTCAGACATTTTGATGGTCTAAATGAGGCAAACATATTAATATTATACCTGTTTTTAGCAAGGGGAGCAAAACATACAGGGTCTATTAATAAAGACAAGATTCTATTTTTGTCTCTTAAATTTCGTGTATGCAGAGTTAAGTACATACACATCTAAACAAACGAATTTAAAAAGTGAAGACAAGAGTTCAGAGTAAACAGTTATCAGTAAAACTGTTTATTGACTCCTTTGAAAACACACAGCTCACTACTGCAAAATAGAATGTGTGATAGAGATTAACTGCTGAAGAGAAAAGTCAGCAGAGAAATCGAAAATTTTCTGAAAATTAAATATAATTTTCATTACTTGTACTACTCTATCTTTGATGGAAGAGAATCAGGGACTCATGTAATGGTTTGTGTTGGAAGGGGCCTTACAGACTATCTCATTCCAACTTCCCTGCCCTGAACAGAGACACCTGCCACTAGACCAGGTGGCTCAGAGATCCAGCCAACCTGGCCTGGAACACTGCTAAGGATTGGGCATCCACAGCTTCTCTGGGCAACCTGTTCCTGTGCCTTGCTACCCTCACAGAAAAGAACTTTTTCCTAATATTTAATCTAAACCTATTTTCTTTTGGTAGACCTTCCAGATCTCCTTAAAACCATTCCCCTTGTCCTTATTCTTAATGATCAGGGGCTGCTTTACTAGCAACAAGCAGGAGGAAAGCAGTGGTGAGACAAAAATTAATTCTGTCCTCTCATCACGTCACTTTAACACTATCAAGTAAGTGTTACATGCTCAACATATGGACTGATCAGTGTCTTACAACGGAAGTACAGCTGAAATGTTAAAGACTTAGAAGTAGAAATGACAAAGCACATACGAGAAAACAGAAGCACACAAAGTCAAATGCACTGACAATTTTTTCTCATATTAAACAAAGAACATAGGAACTCAGTGCTTGTTCCACAAAACAAGTCAAGAAATGGTTCTATCATCTGTCTTTACACTTTCTATAAAAATAATTAAATAGCCATAAAAGCCAAGTACTTAACAAAAAAACTCAACTTTCCTATGGTATCAAGTCTTCTACAGATTTTTTTCCAACTTTAAGGAACAGTAAAGCTTTGCAATTTTAAAAATAACACTGAAACATCTGGAATGCTGATGCTTCCCCCTTGGAATCACAGATTTTTAACGTCATCTGTTAAGTGAACTGTTTTTCTGAATACATATGAACTGCTTGGTAGCAATAATCTCTCCTTTATTTCTGACTGCAGGCCTTCTTCACAAGGTTTTCATCTCTTCTCATCTAAGTTCTGTGCTGGCCAGCTTTCCTTCTGTAATGATCATCACATAAGGCATACACTGTCTTTTCCTCTATTCGAAAACATTTTTATCATTGTGTAAAGATTCTTTGAAATAATTTAGGAAGAACATAAAATGTACTAACACTAATTATTCCAGTGTGCCACCTTCAGGTCACTGAGAAGTGACAAATGTTAGGTTGTTTGGACAGGTTGTTGCCCTGTCCAAAACTTTTTTTTAACAGTATTGAACATAATTTTGTTGAGGATAATGGATTAATAAAATGAGACAAACTCGTCACTCTAAACTGCAAGCATTTTGCCGAACATACGCTGTAGAATGATTGCAGGCTGTCAAAAAAATAACAACTGCTGATTCTCCATTCCTTGTAAAATGTGGGACAAGAATGCTCTCATAAGCAGCAGCAAAAGCAAAATACTGACATTATTAAAGTTTTTGTGCAAGTAGAAGTATGTCGTTAAAAATTTTAAGTTTTTTAGTTAGAATGTTTTGACAGCTTTTGTTTCAGAAGTGTTTTGCTTCCAAACCCTGAATGTTCTTTCATTACAATAAATTTTAAAATGGGGTTTTTATAGCCAGCCTGCTTCCTGAATGGAGAGAGCATTGAAAAGGAATAGCACCCGGTGACAGATATATTTAGCAATAGAAGAATAACAAAAAATGAGGAGGGGGTAACAACTGTAAGTTTACAGATGCAATACTCGGACTTGCCAAAAAGGTTCTTTTGTCTTAGATTGTAATCTTGATATAGATTTCCAGACTGGAAACCATCACTCCCCAGGATAAAAATCAGTAACTATAAATTCTGATGACTTAAGAGGATGATAAGGAACACATCCATTAAAATAAAATTTAAAAAATTGATACAGGCTAGCACAATGCCTTTGAAGCTTAAATCTTACAGGGCCAAAGTAAAAAGCTCAGATGAACTCAGGACTTTTCACTGAGAAGATGAACTTGATTGGATCAAAAAATCTGAACAATAATGAAATAAAAAGAGGAATGTCATATGACTATGGCTATTTCAACAACTAGCTTCAGTAGTTTGCAGAGAGAGAAATATCTTATTTTAGACATCTGAAAGGAGTCCTACTGTATTATTCTTGTATAATTAATATCTGGTATTATTTGCTAATAATTTTTCCATCTCCTGTTAATATACATCATCATTCTTTCCCAACAGTGACACAAGCCATAAAAAAACCTGAGTATCTTATCTTTCATATTCCCCCCACCAACACTGTTGAGAGATCTCAGCAGATATCAAAACAAAACATACTTTTACTATCCCTATTCCTTCTCCATCACAGTGTCCAAGGATTGTTTCTTACCACCTGACCTCCCCTCTGCATCTCCTTCACTTTTGCTGGAACTCAGACTTCCTGCCTTCCTACAATTTAACAGCAAAGGAAAGAAACGCATTTTCTGATGATCAAAAAAGAATCCTTTTACTCTGCAACTTACTTTACCTATGGCTTTCATGTCTTTCAAGTCTTAGCTTGGAATCATGAATGACTTGAATGACCATGCACTAATTTCAAATTTCAACATCAAACAGACCTTCATATAATTTAATTATATCAAATTGTAGAAAATGTAAATTTTTCAAGCCCTTCTGGACTGTATAGAACATTTATGGTGAAGTATCTTTTAATTACATGTATCCACTTTTTATTAGAAAACATCAAACACTACAAAACTTTTGCATTTTAACATACTAAAGGGAGACCAAAAATACCTTACTATAATATAGCATCTGTATTAGAATCTGACTTTTACCTAACTTCCACAAAAGTTCACTTTTCATGCTTGAAACTAGCTATAGACACAGTTCTCACACAGCTATTTTCAAATACAAAAATCATATTGACAAAATATTGACAGCAGAATTCTCAGCCTCTACATCAAGCTGTCACCCCAACTCAAAATCAAGAAATATACAGCATGTAAGAAAATATCCATTGTTTAACTCCAACTTTTAGCACTATGGAAAAATACATTAATCTAATCTTTGTAGTCGTTTCTTTCTGTCATTTAAAGAGAAAAAAAGATACAGAACATTCCAGCAATGCACACTGCAACGACCATATGCACTGTAGCCAATAACCAATTCCATTTACTTTGCTGTTAGAACAGCTTATCAATACAGGAGTAACATGTCTTCTTTGTATTTATAATACCACAAATTCAACAAGAGTTGCCATGTTTCCTTCCTAAATCAAAACAGTTTAAATTGCCCCAAAAATGAAATGAATAATGATGAAATTAAATGAAACTTAATATAACAAGATATTGTATCATTCGTAGTATTTCTGGAAGAATGTATACAAGTGTGTGCTTTTCTTTTTTTTTTTTTGAGCATGCACTAATATAAAAGGTGTCTGGATATTTCTTGCAGACATTGACTATTTGCTAGTCAAGCTGCTCTCATCTAGGACTTACTTATCCAGAACACAATTCTGAAATTTGGAATAAAAGGAAGGCTTTTAAATCACTCTTACCTTCATCTATTGAGGCTTCACTACTGTATCCATCATATTCTGCAGACAGGGGACTATATTTTTGTCTGGTTTCCCATATATAGTTTTTTTGCTGTCTGCCATCCACCACTGGCAGCCTGGAACTCTGGGTTCTAGACAAGGCCTCATGATATTTACCCAGTGCTTCATCTTCACTCTCAGATGATGAACCATGCTGGTCTTTACTCATATAAGAATTGTCTGTTTGAATAAAATAAAGCAAATCGACTACAGCTCAAAATAGAATACAAGAAAATAACCATAAGAGGTTATCACTGAAGATATTTAAGCCATTTCAATTAAAATTTCTGTAATATTTTCAAAAGTATCTTGTTGTAATTACAAGCATTGTGATTTTGTAATTGCTGAGAGCTGTTTTCATTTTCTAGAAGACCTGAAAGATCATTAAGCCCCAAAAAACCATTCTAACACTTATTCAACAGGAAACAGATCAATTCATGTAAGGCGGCACATAGACATTCTTGAAACCCTTCATCAAGTAGGAAAATGCTTAAAATAATTTATGCAAAGTAAATCCAACACTACTGCAATATTACATTTGGATACCTAACATATCAAGCAAGCAGCTCCTGATCCTACATTCCCAGCTGATTTTTGCTGTGAGCATTTAGCATAGCATAGAAATGAAACTGATTTACAAAAAGAAGTCTACAACAAAATCATCTTTAGGATATTTATGCCAGTAGTGCTTAAACTCACAATAACAAATGGGAAAATGCTAGTGAAAGATGTTTGCATGCACAATTTTATTTAACATACAATAAACAGCTCCTTGTTCAATAACTGAAATTAATGCAGATTTTTACTGCAGACATCTGGCATCAGCAAAAATTACATGGGAAAAAATCTATCTAGCTAATTCTTTCATAGCAGTTCTGTAGTGCCCAGTCCTGTGGCCAACGTTTTCCAACTACATCTCAAGCATGACTTCCTCCCATAAATCAAAGATTAGCTGCCTTTTTATTTCTGTAAAAGGAAAAATTTCCTCCTCCCTTTTCCAAAGTTCAAACAGATTCTGACCAAACTGAACATGCCTTGCAGAGGTTCTGTAGATCTCAGACTCTAGGAGGCATTAAGTGTTCATGTAAACTCAAAAGAAGTCAGCTTTACCTCTACTCTGAGAGCAAGCCTACGATATATGATTTGCCACTTGATTTCCATTACCAGCAGAGCTTTGAGATGCCCATAATGATGTTTTTCAGCTCCTGAATCTGAGGCAATGTTGTCTAACATGCTACCCAGCCATGCTGAACTGCTTCTCCCTTCCTTGCTTTTATGCCCTCAGCTCCAGACCTGCATTTCCATTCCCATTACTGTCTGCCTTCATGCCCAGTCAGTCTCACTCCTCTGGCTGGGTATTCCTGCTAAAGCAGAGATTCAGCTTACTTGAAATTTGGCCAATTAAAATTAATTTAACTCAACATATGCCAGCCATCTAGGCCTCTTTTACAGTCAAGTGTTTGCCTCTTAGTACTACAGAGGTCCATCCTTCCTACTTTTAGGAATCGCTTCCCATAGAGGTCTTTTTCTCCCTGGTACTCATACAGAAAAACCCTTGCTGCAAGTTTAGGTAAGAAATCTTTTGGAAAGTTACATTTATACAAGGAAAATCCTATCCCAAGTTCCTGCCTCCCAGCTCCAAGCACCCACTTTTGGTCTCTTATGGTGATTTCCTCTATTCTCTTTGGCTATTCAATCCCTAATTCTCTTTACTTGCACCTAACCAACTACTCATGTAACCTTGGTCTTTCACCTTTAAGTCTGTCCAACTTCATATGAAGTTATCAGTTCTCTCCATAGCTGTCACCCATCCTAGTTCAAATCCCAATCTACCCAATAGGATCTGCATCACGTCCTACTTGTTCAGGAAGCTTCTGTCCTAACACAGAATATGTTTATTCTCAATTCTTCTGTTCAAACTCCCAGTGTCTGTCAGTAACCGTAAGTATCAAAGGCAGGGTAAGACTTGCTCTGTTCTTCAATCCCTACAATGAAGCATATGAGTGCAAATGGGATGGTCAGTGAATTTAACAAGCAAAGTATAAGAAGTGTTTACCATGTCTTTTCAAAACGCAAACTTTCCAAAAATTTACAACTTTGTCAAACTTAGGTGTTTTTTCATAGAAGAACATGACAGAAATGCTCTCCCACATTTCAAGCACATATTCCAATACACAAAGGTGCCGCAGCATCTTTGTAAAGCTGATGTGAAATCTACTTTTTTTTTTTGCACAAAAACCCAGCATGTTTTTCCCATAACCCATTTTTGGGAATGGTTAAAGATTTTAAACTATAACTTAGGGAAAAAACCAAACAATAGGACCTCAGACAGAAAGAATGCCTAATTTCCTCACAATTCTTTCAAATTTGGCACACAATTTAGGAAACTCATAGTAAGGTCTTGTATTGGAAAATGTAAGAAAACCTTAACTGGATGTGGAGCTAGTAGTTCTACACACAACGTGTACATCATTTATAAGAAAATATTTATAAGAAAAATAGTGCCTCAAAAGACTGCTAAGGAGCAACTAGATCTTTCAACTCTAGGCTATTAACTCAAGTCTAGCAGATATGGTTCTTCCCATTTATGGATGGCTATAAAGCAATTTCAGTTTCAGTGATCATTTACTGAAAATACCACACCAAGCAGGATATATTCTGGCTAACACATTCACTGCAAGAGGCTGCCCAGGAAAAGGAGTCTCCTTTGCTGTAACACAAAGTAAAATTTATCTCATACGGCCCTCCAGGGGTTGAAACCTGACATATAGGAAACTTCTACAAATTTCCACAACTATAATTAAAGCAGAGCATACCGGGCCTAAAATACAGTGCCAAACATCAGTATTAGGTGCATCCTTTAACATTACAAGAAATGTATTCGCAAATATGAAATCGGGTTCATTAATCAGCCTGCATAAAGAATGGAATAATATAAAACATGGCAGCAACATGTTTGAAAGAAGAGTTGAAAGTTATGTCTCTAATAATACACTGACTTTTGTAAGTATCCAGAAGTTCTCAGTGATAGCATTTTTTATTTTTAATCCAGTTCCTATCATAAGAGAATGAGAATGTATATCATTATTATAAGTCATGAAGCAAGACCTCTTCAGAGAACTTAAAAACCTCCTTAGGGTTAAAACATAAGCTGTCCATGCAAATATTTTTTTAAAATTACAAAGCAGATCGGTTTCAGTTTCTTGAGAAAAAATAACTTCCTGTACATTATAAAAAAAAATCTCAGGGTTTCGTGCCTTTGCTTGCCACTTCTCATTTGATTTTTATACCTTATTTGGAAACTTGCCTAAGAGAATTTATGTTCCTAGTAAAACCTTTCCTTTATTTGGCTGACACGGGTCATTAGCAATTATTAACCTATTGAAAGCTATTAATTTGCTTATTATGGGACCTAAATCCCATTTTTGAGAGATTATACCTTACAAATATAGTATTATGTAAAGAAATAGATAAGATCATAGCTTATCACACAAACATGGAAAACACTCCTAATTAAAATTAAAAAAAAACAAACCAACAAAACCAAACCGAAACTCAACAAAGCAGATAACTGAAGTTTTCAGATAAGGAAAACGCACACAACTGAAGAAAAATAAAGTGTTTCTATTAGGAAATCATTCATTTCTTTACAGAATCAGCACCTCTGGAAAAGCGTGTGTTGCTTTCTAAAAACTTACTATGCAGCCTACAAAAGTATGTAAAATTGAAAGGTTTTACTTCTTACTCACAAACTGTTATTGTAATTCCCTTATCACACTAAGACTAGATGTCGAAGACGGCACGCAAAGCATCCATAACAACAACACACAGGTTTTCTTTTAAGACTACAACTTTAAGACAAGCCTCATTCACTTCTTTCTATACTTAAAATCACTTAATTGCCATTTCTCATTGAGTTTCTCATTCCTCATTGTGTCTTGAAATCATTATCTTAAATATCCCAGAAATATTCTGAAGATCTACTGTAATGTAAATGTAAAAGAAGTTATTTCTTTTATCGTCATAGCACATCTAATGCAATGCTTTTAAAAGAAAGAAAACAAAAATCACTTTCACAGAATAAGTATTAATTTCCAGTATTAATTAATTCATAGTTTCCAGCAGAAACTGAAAGGCAGAGAGATACAAGGCAGAGAAGGCAATAAAAACCGTATAGAGAAAGAGTAAAGTTAGAACATTGAAAAGGCATTTATTATTCAGTTCCTTTAAGCAATACTTTGAAAAGTAATTAACTTCCAAGAAATATCAACATAATTAGGAAATGAAGCACTGAAACAAACCTACTTTCACTCACAGGAAACATTATTATTAAATGTGTAAATTAGGTGAAAAAAGTAGGAAATATCATGTTTCAGGAAAGGGTGAAGAATGCAGTTTGCTGACAGACTCCTCACCTTTTCCTGCTGTCTTCTTATAACATAGGTCTCTTTCTAATTTCTTTGAGTTTTTCCTTTTACCTTCATTCGCAATTGTAGTTGACACATTGCCTTCATCCTTTGAGATGGGTTTTCCTTTTCTGTCAAAGAAGGCTTCAGAGTTCTTTTCTTTGATTTCATTAAGGCAGTTGGGGTGGTCATTGTGCACCTTCAAGCTGGAGTCTGATAATTTCTCCTTCTGTACATCAACATTTTTTGTTTCTAAATCTTGGGGAACGTTCATACTGTGCACTTTACCAGAATCCTTAAAATCAACTCCAGGTGACTGCGGTTTGATTTTTTTATGCTTGTGATTCTTAGAATTATCTGATACTGCATATAGACAATTATCTTGCTCCTCAGTAGATTGCTCCACTGTAAGTTTTTTACTTTTTGAGTTACTATCCTTCAAGAATTTATCATTTACAAAACATTCATTTCCCCCTACTACTTCCCTTTTAAAAGGCCCTCCTACAGTCTTCAAATCCTGAGGTACTTCTGTATCACTGACAGGATTATTATTATCTGCACCTCTTAACTGGCACTGGTTTTTGTTCAAGACATGGTCAGATACTCCAACTTGACTTGTACCTTTTTTTACAAAATCTAACGAATTAGAATTATGAGTCTCTTTATGTTCCACAGCACCTCTCTTTGTTTTCATATTAATTTCCTGAGAATGAGTCAATGACGGTGTGTGTTCCTCTCTGCCTTCCACAGGTTTATCACTCTGCGTTTTGGAGCTCTCATCTTCTGCCCGCAGGCCATTGATCATGCTCGTTACTTGCTCTGTCACTGAGTCAGCTACAGAGTAGCCGACCTCGCCAACAACACTAGCCAGGTCATCCACAGCACTGCTGAGCGTGTCCACCAGGGAAGACACAGAGGGAAGGTTCAGATTTTGGTGAAGGTTTCTAAAAAACGCCATTTGTCCAGCCTATTCAGCAACAGCTTTTAATACTGAGAGGTCCTCTGTTTCATAAACTGATCATCTTTGCTTCTCCAGCTTCAATTTCAGAGCTATTTGCCTTTGCTATCTCAAAAATCAATACATTTACCAGGGGAAGTTGCAGCTTTTCTCTTTTCATTCAATAATCATTGAAAAGAATAAGAAAACAGCTAAATAAATATCTTGAAATGAAGCCACAATCAACCAGCAAAACCATAGTCTTTCATCAACTGCAGCATCAACTAGCCATAATAAAATTCATTATTTTCAAAAACAAGACAACTGTGTAAGGTGGATTTTTTTTTTATTCTAACCTGCAAAGAAGAAGTTGTGAGACATTTAAATTATATCCTTTCATCCATGTCACACTAAAACAAGCTTTTAACATAACACAACACACATCGTGGAGACTTCTTCACCCCAAAATATTTGTTGTCTTTTACATAATGTAATACTTTGGAACCTGAAGACTTGTTTTGTAGAAAAGAAGAAAGTTAATATGACAGATGAGTTCTGGGGGGGAAATTTTTTTTGCTTCCTGGAAAATTGAAAATAAAAATTTAGCTACATATTTTAAAGAGGTAGAGGGGAAGAAGGCCTCTTCAATTTCACATTCTGTTCTCTGATGCCTGTCTCTTCCTCTCAAGTCAGCTAACAAAGCCTCTTCAATTTTCACAGTACAAAAGTAGAAAGACGTTGTTTTACCAACCCTCAATCTTTTTCAAGGTCTAATTTCTTTCATTACACATGATCCTTAAAGACCTTGTTGTATTAAAAAATATTCAATAATGTGTTAGCCAGATATAAGAAGTCACTAGAATTATTCTTTAAAATTATTTTCCAGGTAAATAAAAGCATGACCTTCTCCAAAAGTATGGCGAAAGATTTTAACAGGCTGAGTGAAAATCCAATAATCCCGTTCAAAAATTTACTTGAAAAGATTTAATTATACAAAATTATGGAATGTTTAAAATAAGTTCAAGAGTATTCTCAGAGTGCATGAGAAGTATCTCGCCATAAGTAAATGCAAACTCTTTGGCTATATAGCTGTTGAATTTCTGTGGCTTGTGGATACAAGGGTTTGCTCCTTTCAAGCACTGCAGTCACAGGAAAAGCCAACATTGTGTTGCTACATCCTTGCAAAAATGTGCATTCCTATAATTAAGTTTAGAACACTGTATGTCAGATACTTACAAAGTTTATCTTGTGAATTCTTTCTTGTAGTGTATCCTGAATCGAGATCTGGGAAACCACTAACATTTTCAAAACACATCTTCTTATTAATATATAGGAAAAGTAGCAACATGAGAATAATGAACACCCCGACTGCAGAGAGGAATCCAATTGCTTCAGGGGATACTAAAAGAAACAGAAAGAAACACATTTTTAAAAACCTTGTAATAGTTCGCAGAGTTGCAATATTATCAGAATTGATCATTAATAAATACCTCGAAAGATGTAAATATATATGCAAGATATAATTAAACCCCCATCATTTAAATAACTAAAACCCCACCATTTAAATATGAGTTAATGTTTAATCATCTTTTCAAAACACAGGAAAGCATCTGGTCCTAATCTGAGAGGGACTGACACTGCGAGCAAGAGGTTCTGATGGAGGACTGGACAGCCTGCAGAAAAATGGAGAGATTATCAGAAGTTACCAAAACCAATAATTTCTGATGGAACACCTGAGAGAGAGAGAGCACTGGAAAGGAGCTAAGAGCTCCCCATCTTCTGGAGGTTTGGCTACCTCTGCTCAGGGCCAGCTCTGAGACAGTGCTGCTGAGGAGGGACTGAGCCCTTGCCCTGACCACCTTGTTATGTTCAGCACGTGCCTCCTCTTCCCTCAGGGACCAGCTGGCCCACGCTGCTCCCTGGCAAGCAGGATACTTAATGAGCAAAGAACAGAATGAGAAAGACCATGTATGTTCACTTGCATATGAACCAAGAAAGAGCTAAGTGGAATAGAGATAAAGCACACTTAAAACCAGGCAGAGGGGAAAAAAGGCCAAAGTAGACATGTCTTAGAGAGTATGTAAAATAAAGAATATGTAATTGCTATTAAGCAGATAATTGCAAGGCAGTATTGGGGATCTTTGAAAGGTGTAGAATCCTTGACATCCACCAGCATCTAACAACATCAATTACACTATTTAAAACCAAGATTATCAAGGAGCAGAAATATGAAATCTGCAAATGGATGTAGCAAATTGAAGCAATGGGGGAAGAGTATTCAAAGCACAGCTTGTTTATTTGAAGAGAGAGTGGGTAGAGAAAGAGATATAGAAGAGCAGCAAAAACGAGTGTCTAGAAATGTGAGAAATAAGTAACAACTTACAAAGGCTGCTAAAGACCAAGAGAGGGCAGATCTTTTGAAAGGAGTGCAGATGCTCACAGACTATAATGAAGCTGAGCTGCTTCATCAATAAAAGCTGCCAGGATGCCAGAGGGAAGCCCCTCAGGGAACCCAGTGGACTCTCCACAAGGTCTACATCCAAAAAACTTGAAGTGAGAAGTTAAAACGGTGACAGAATTGCAAATTTGTTGCAAAGTAGGGTGGGAGGTTAAAGTGAAGGGTTATAAAACTGCAATTCAATAATATTTGGGTGCAATTTATAGGCAAAAATGTGATAGAACTCAATAACTACATGCAATTAACAACCACGTAAAGCATTACAGAGCTGTAAGTGATTCCTAGTGACATGTAACAGATGAATTAATCTTTTAACTGGTTTTTTAGTAGTGTACTGATAATTAAGAAACATTATAGGTTCAGTTATGTGTCAAACCTGCATTCCAAACAGAGAGAGTAACACCTAAGGGTAGCTTTTGTGGCCACAACACACAGACAAGACATCTTTCAGAGCTGAACACAACTGCATTAATCTGGATGAAAACTGGGATTTCACATACTCCTTTTCTTCCTGCTGACTTAGCAAGACTACACTCAACACCATAAATCCCATTCTTGGGGGCTGATTTTTTTTTCTATTTAATAAAGATTTATGAAGCTTTATCAGATTTACAAATTCATTTTGCCAAGATCTTGACACTCCACTTTGGGACTATAATGCTGCATGGTAACATCTTTTACTATTTAAAATTGAGTGAGATTAAAGAAAAGTTGGCAGCAGACTCAGCATTCTCAGAGATGCAATACAAAAGGACAAGATGCAAGAGTCCGAAAGAACTACAAGAAAAATTCCAATTGGAGATGAGGCGGGAAAAATCCAGAATGAGAAGAGTTTATCACTGGAACAGATTGCCTAGATCAGTTATAGAATCCAACTTCAATGTTATCCCTGCTTTGAGCAGGGGACTGAACTGCAAATTACTTTCCCAGGAGCCTTCCAAATGAAATCATTCTCTGATTCGACATATGCCCTTTGTAAATCTGGGCTCGTACATCTATGTAGAAGTACTGACTGAGAAACACATGCAGTTTCACAACCTCCTCAGTTCGTTTTGCAGGATGACAGGGAACATTTGTGTCTGCGGTGCTGTTCTTAAATTACTATACAGGTGCCTTTTAAATCTGACAAAGAAAGATCCAAAGAAATGTGCCTTCCACTATGAAAAACAAATTGGACAGATTTGCACTTCTGTTTTGAGCTGGACATCCAGACCTATCTAAAACTGACAATTATTTTTGCTTCACTTCTTACTTCTGACCAGAAGAGATCATGTAACGTTTTGCCTACACCACCCCCGAAAATTTTCCCATGGAATGGAACTTGCCAACAACTTCAAATGAGACATCCTGCTGCCTCAAGAGGGGTAACAAGGTGAGAAAAGTGGATTTCTATTCTGGAACAGAGAGGAAAGGCAGCTAATTTTTTTTTTCTTTTTTAATATTTTAATTATCATGAACTTTGGCATGTGTCAGGCATCCATTCATTGTTTGACAGGTGTATATTTACCATTTTCATGGAATCTTTCCACACATGAGAATAGTCTGAGATTTGACAAAAGTCTCAGTTCATATATATTAATTTTTGACCTCAAAACTTAACAGATGAAATCTCCCAAAGTTCTGCTGGCAGTAGGCATGCTCCCATCCCTTCCAAGAGTGCATATGGGTAACTGAGAATATCTGGGGCTATTGGAACAACACCCAGTTTTCTGCGAATTATTGATCCTGACCCAAATGAGACTAGAGACTGGGCCCAGAGCAGAAAATCTTCATTCTTCAATAACTTCAAGCCATAACACCTGTCAAACACACAGGCAGTGACAGAAAAGGCAGCAAGAGGGAACTGTGATTCACCAGAACACAGGGACCAGCAGAAGTGAGAGTGCAGTTGAACGTGGCACAGGTTAATGATGTTCAGAAAGGAAATCAGTGTGAGATATGAAGAAGGTGCGATACCGATATGGGGTACATGGAACAAGTCAGAAAGTGATGAGAAGATAGATAAAGATCATAGGACCAACTGAATGAACTATGAGAATGATTGCTTTATTATTGGAGCAGGTTGCCCTAAGCAAATTTGCCTGAATTCAGTGTCCACACTGCTTTAAGCAGGAGACTTAACTGAATTCCAGTCATGGAATGATTCTCAATAAAGGACAGTGATAGTCTCCTTTTAATAGGATAGATTAACTGTACAACATCTTCAGGGAAAAACACTCTCACATATGTCATATTTGATCTTTTAAAACTGTAGGTTTAAATAGCAATTTTAAATTTTTTACTTATGCTTATATTGTTCAGGAATCAAACTGCTTCAATCCACCAAAATATGTGCTTAAGGAAGTTCACCACAACCTAAAAGGAACTTGAAAACTGACTACTTTTTGGGTTTTTTCTCCAGTACTTCCTGGATACTAAGTAGTTAAAAAAACTCACTGTCTGCAAGCCTTATAGTTCTCTATGGAAACACAGTATCTGATGACATTTTTCTGGAGTGAGAAAAGAAACACTGGCTGATACCTTACAAAAAGAATGAAACTTTAGCTGCAGCAAGACTAATTAATTATTTATATAATTCCATGTGAACATAGGACTTGAAAATTATATTTCTCTATCAATTTGCTCTCATGTAAAGAGTCTTGGAATACTTGTTCACAGATTAGGTAAATTATCAAGCTGAAATCCTGTAATGTATTACCATTATAAAGCCAGGAAAAAAAATTGTACTTCAATTTTCCACATGAAATGAGTACAGATTCCCATCCATGAATACAGGTTTTATACATCACATTAATCCTTCAGTTAGTTTCTCACAGCTGAAGTGTCAAGCAGGTATACTTTGTAGACAGAAAAAATTTAAAAGTTCTTTTTCACATAAAAAATACATCTATGCTGCATTCACCACCAGAATTATTTTGATTCAAAACATATTGTCATAAATTCTGAGTTGTCTGGGAATTAATTGTACCATGAAAAACATCTAAAAAACTCTCAGAGGTTCCCAGTGGTTTCTTCCACTATCAGAAATGAGTAGAAAAGCAGTATTTTCTCAAAGTCATATTTTAAATTCAAAGGTCCTACTTGCATAAACTCCATAATTATTCTTAGTTCTTACGAAAAACAACAATGAAATTCTGAATTTATGTTCGAAATTCATTATAAGGCATTTTTCAAAATACTAAAAGAACAAACGTCTTTCTACAAAGTTACCAAGACTAGTTGAATTGCTGGCTAGGGAGGTGGCATAGAAAGTTACATTCACTACAGAAGTATTACCTTAACATCACTTTAATTCCATTTTGTTGTTTATCATCACTAGAATCAGAAGTATTAGAACACAGAAACTTAGCATCCCTTCATCTTAAATATCAAATTAGCATCTCTTTCTCAAATAATAACTTCCCTGCTATGACATAATTTTTCATTTCCAAAAGATGTTTCAAACTCTTCAGAAAATGGCATTTTCAAATACATATCACCAAGACAACAAAAATCCTCAAAAAGATGAACCATTCTTTATATTAAATTTAAAAGCATTTAATATTTTAATATTTATCTAGCCCCAAACAGTATTTAATATCCAGTCAATTATTTTTGGAGCTTTCACACTCTATATCATACTACTCACTTAGCTAGCAATGTACAAAGCCACGTAATTATCTTAGTGATGTTTCAATTATTCATTTACAAATGCAATGCTATCTCCTCTGTACATGAATTAAGTAACTATGGGGTATGACCTGAAAAATGCCAATTACCTTTAGGATCCTAGCACAAAAAACATTTGAAATTAAATATGTAAGCTTGTTTTTATTTATAACTTGTGGTTTTGGGGCTTTTTTACAACTTGACCTAAGATATTTTAGCCCTTCAAATACTTTTAAATATACAGGACTGTTGTTTTATATTTAGTCCTGAAGAAGAATGATTTACTGTTATTCTTTTTTTCCACCATTACATCTTGGCATTCCATGAAAATAATCTGTGCTGCCCAGCTCAAAATACTTTCATCCAAATGCCATTCACTGCTCCTTGTCACTTCTTTCCAACTTTGCCACTTGCACAAGAAATTAACATATTTTTAGAAAGTTGAGCAGGTTACCGAATGAAACAAGATTTGTGCCTGGATTGCCTTTTCTCTGTGCTTAAAATATTTATCTCCAAACAGGATGTATTTATTTCTCACAGACAACTCGTGTCATAACAGAAACACCCAAACAAACCCCTCTACACCTCAATCTGCTCACAAGTGAAATACTTTGGTCTGACTGTTTACTCAACAGGAGTAGAGACTGTACTTTCATATGCATCAATTTATATGTAAATATTCTTTATACTAATTACATAGGATTGTTTCTTCTGTAAAAGTGAAAAACTGAACTTGAGGGCTACCTAAGATTTTGTGCTCTTCCTAAACAGCTTTTCTTTGACAATGGAAACTCAATACACAACATTTCACAGCAGGAATTTGTACATAATTAGTATCTTTCTGTTTGCTGGAGTAGTTGAAGAAGCAACAAGTGAATACAACCTTTTTTACCTAAACAAACGCTACATCTGCAGGGGGTAATAGTTTGTCCACTGTTGCCTCACAAGACTTAAAACATTAAATTCTTGACTACCTGCGCTGTTTCACAAACATGACCTATATATGGCAGCATCACTACTAGAATGCTTTCCCATAAAAAAAACCAGAAGCAACTTTACCACAAAAATTGGCTAGCTGATGTTGCTGCTAAAAATCAGTGAGAGACAATGAACTCTAAACATTTTACTGAACACGTCAAAAGACAAAATTCCAAACATATATCCTATGATTTCTGTTTTATTCTTTCTTTTATCTCCCCTATAAAACACTGGAACTACATAATTCCCTTCTATAAATTTACCTATTTCTTCCATGTTTTGCCAAAACAAACATCAGGAAGTCTTTTAGCTCAACTTAAAACACACAATTGCATCTCATATATCAATGCATTTAATTTTTTTTGTTATATTTAGGTAACATTAAAACTGAAGCTTTTCTGTATAAAGATGCTGCTCCCTCCAATTCGAACTTGCATTTTGCCTTTCCTTATGCAGCGCAGACTTCTTACCTTGGCCCACTACTCATGGCTACATCTGCAAACATACTATGCTAAATACTGCAGTCTTATGATGTTCTGCCAATCTGATGTTCCTTCCTCTGAGTTTGTTGCTCCTGCCTCTTGCACGTTGTTTTACAGCAAGTTTACACACTCTCCAGTACAAATTACAAGCCCCTGCAGCATGAGCTACGTGCACTTCAACACTTTAAGTACCGACATCCAGGATACAACCCTGAGTGACATTTCAAATGAACGTGAACTTGAAATGACAACTCAATTCAATTCCAATGCAAAACTGAAAAGAGCATCACATTTCCTAAATAAGAAAATTATAAACAATTTTAGCAACATGAACCTCTCGAAACTTTTTTAAGACTGACAGAATGAAAGGAGGATGAAAGTGCTTATTTAACTTTCTATTTGGAGTAACAATGCCCTTTAAATAGGCCTTTCAAAGAAATACTGAGGAAAACACAAAACTTATATTACCTTAAGTGATACATGATGCCACTTTTGGGTTAATTTCTAAAATATGTCATAATAACCAAAACATAAATCCGCTTGTTTACATGAAAGGTTTACTGGAATTAGTGTATCATGAAAGCTACACTTGTCTAACTCCACTGTCACTTCTATTCCAGTGAAAATTTATCAGAAATAATAGCAATTTTTTAACATTCAGTTTATGTCACTTCATCCTGGCTGAGGAATAATATGCACTGCTACAGAGACAAATCAGAACTTCTTTTTCCCTTTGTTTTCTTAATACCTAATTACAAGGACTAATAAGAAAAATACATTTTAACATCCAGATTCCAGGAATTCTTATGCACAGGAAGAAATTCTAGAATGTATTTTAACTTACAAATTCAGTTTATTTGATTTTATTATGATCAATTAAATTACTTGACTAAACATTTACATCAAATAGAGTTCATTTACTTCATAAAATACAATTCTAGAACCATAGAATATACTGAGTTGGAAGAGAGCCACAAGGATCAAAGTCCAATTCTTAGCCCTGCACAGCACATCCCACCATTGTCCAAATGCTCCTTGAGGTCTGCCAGGCTTGGTGCTGTGACCACTGCCCTGAGTGTCCAAGCATCCTCTGGGTGAAGCGCCTTTTCCTGATACCCAACCTAAACTTCCCCTGATACAACTTCAGGCCACTGCCTTGCGTCCTGTCACTGGGCACCAGAGAAAAGTGATCAGTGCCTGCCCCTCCTCTTGCCCTCACAAGGAAGTTGTAACTGCAGTGGTCTCCCCTCAGTCTCCTCTTCTCCAGCCTGAACAGACAAAGTGACCTCAGCCACTTCTAACTCACAATTTATGATAAAACCAGCTTGGTTCATTAAATTAACTAATCACACACATCACTGCAGAAAACTGCTTGTGGCAGCTCTAGTACTGCCTCTTCCAGGATTCTTCTCCCTTTCTTTTAAAATACTGCACTGAAACTGTCTTTTGGTGATAAATTTAATTACAGGAAAAACAGGACCCTTGGCTCCAAAATACCATTGATCTAAGAAAGAATTTAGGAATAACTGAAGCCATAGTCTGAGATGGAGATTTAAACTTTTGACAGAAATCTTTTAATTCCTAAATCCTTATGTGCTGAAGAAGTTGTCAGCCTACCATCCCTGCTGATTTACCAGTCCCTCAACGCCTTTTCTCTCTTACATGCAATTCATCTCTGATTAAGTAGTATCTCACAACAGAAATCTCTGCAAAGAAACAGTGAAGGAAGCATCACATTTGCCACTTGGAATAGACACTGATCATGGAATCATCTTGATTACCTCCAAATCCCAATAATCTGTTGCAATTACATAGCATATTACATGACTATTATCCACGCAGTGGGTAAGAGAACAGCAGTGATTATAATTTTTTAAATGGTATTCTCAAATAATCCTCCCAAAGCAAAAATATTAAAGACTCACAGGGGTCTAGAGACTTGAGGTTTAAAAGTTCATACCCATCACAAAGTAGCTCTCCACTATGGGGAAAGAAAAATAATCTGTGTAATAAAAATATTTTAAAACCTCATTTTTCCCTATCAGACACTACAATTAACAACAAGGCATGAGATAATCCATGTAATCCAACAGTAATTAACCAAGATATACAGCAAAGTACTGCATGGTAAAACTGATTATATGAACATGAGAACTTGAGTGAAGAAATGCGAGGGTTTGGATATAGCAAAGTTCTAGCACACAAAACTTGCCACAGAGGAATAGATACTGCCATAGCTGGAATTAAGTGACCCCAGTAGCTGCTGCTTTCCAGAAGGCTCCAAACACAGGAGAACACACAGAAATAATCTGCTTCCTGTATGGGCATCAGTAAGCTCAAAGGAAAGTATTTATTTTGTATGGAATTTTCTCTAACCCAAAACATGTACATACAGATTACTTTTCCAACAGAGTGCAAAATTCAGTATATCTATTCTGGTGGTGTTAATTTCAACATTATTACTTTTTTTTTTCTTGTAACATGTAGCAATACTTCTAAAAATCTCCCAAGTCCATGAAGTTCAGTATTCATGGGATACAAAATTTTTTCAAGCCCTGAAAAAAAAGTATTAATTACTATTTTCTTCATATATTATAAAAGTAGCTTTAATTGTTTATACTTTCTTAATGAAGAGTTTTTATTCCTCTTTGTAAAAAGAGAAAATGCACTTTACCTTGTACTGTCCAAAATTCTATACTCTAAAAGAGTATAGAAAAAACATAAATCTACATTTTACATTAATATGAGGTTATCTAATTTAAAGAAGTTTGCTAACATCTGTGGCATCACCCTTCCCTTGATGAAGAACAAGTAGTTCTACCAACTGGATGACAGCAGGAAGAAATGGAAAAATTATTTTATTTCTTTTTTAGAGGCAGTTACTTAGTGTAGACTATCTTAAACAGTGTAAGATAACTTGAATATCAGATGCAGTTGACTTTCAACATAATAATGTTTCTACTGTAAAATGAAACTAATGAATAAATGGGGGTTTTTTTCATTTGGATTAAATACAGTTGGCAGCTTAACATTCAGACACATGCAAATGGATAAGGATAGTTGACCACACATTAAAGAGGAATAGTTCTACTTAAAACATACTTCTGACAAAGCAAAAATTCACACTTTCTTATCTTTTCAAAATTATTATTACAGGTGACATTTTTCATTGTCAGATGAAGACGTTGTCTTTTTGCAACTTCTCTTTTGCATATTAAAGAGAGCACTTCTGTTCCATTATTAGTCACAAAGTCAGTTTGCTGAATAATTTCCTTTGTTTGCAAGACTGCCACAACAATAGAAAGAAAAGAAAAGAACATCTTGCAAAGAAAAAAAGGGCTTAAAAATAATTTTTAAACATCTGTGCAACTCAGCCCTTACTCGGATACTCAATCTACATTTCCATGAATTAAATGCAAAACACACTGCTGAGTTAGAAGTATCACTTTGCACTACTTCAAAAATAAACAAGTGAAAAATGATGGGTGAGAGAAACCTAAAAATAATATGGCCATATATTTTCTCCTTTAATGTCACTTCCATGTCACACAGTGAATACATAGCAGAATATATAAAAGAGGAGTTTCTTCAGTTGTAGCTCAGTATCACAAACACTCATCACAAATCTGTCTTGTTTGTACAAACAGAACCTGAAACAGCCCTAATTAAAATATTACTAAATCTAACAACAGTTAATTCCAAGTTAGACTTGCAGCTGCACTATAGAGCTAAAAAAGATATATTTTTCTCAAGTCTGATCTCAAGTTCCCTGAATTCTTTTATGTCCATACTAAATAACCAATGGAACAACTTAACTCTCCTGACTCTCTCAAAAGCAACTGTGCATTAGGAAAATACCCAGCAAAAAGGCAAACTGCTGAGTAGTTTCAGAAAGACCCTGTCACCTTTTTCTGCTGCCAATAGCTAAGGAGGACTCTTCCTTCCCTGGCCAAGTCTTCAATTTGTATTGTCAGACGCTGAATAAGTGTGTGTAACACAAACTTGCATTAAATAATAGAAGTAAACAAGAAGTTAATTTATAAAAAAAGCAAGAATCTATTTTTCCTTCTTTCCAATTTCCAGATTTCAACAATAGGTAAATATAAAACTCCACCAAGAGTTCAACTACATAACTATGTTAAACATAGGAGACACAAGTTTCAGTGCTTCCCTAATAGCTGATCATACATCTTTAAAGTTCTTTTTACAAGCTGGGAAGTGACTTGTTCAGTATTTTGTAGCTATTAGATGTTATATAACAGCCACAAAATACTCACATTTTCAGGACACACACGGCCTATATTTATGCATTTAGAAGAAGCCTCTTTAAAAATACATAAGAATTAGTTTTTAAGGCTTTCCAGAAAAAGCTATCAGTCTCCTTACTCCTGATCAGCTCTTTGCAGATTCTCCTCAAAAATGTATGAACCAGCTAAAAGGAAACCAAATAACAAAACCCTATAAAAGTACTGCAATCCTTCTTGTGCAGCCTACAGGGGGACCCACCACAGTCTCTCTTGGGCAACTACAAAACTATAACAACATTAATGTGACAAGGGAAGAGGCCTGTGCCAGACAATTGCTACATCTTTTGGTAGCAAATCTGAGCCCTGTATCGATACCATATTGGGACCATATTTACACTAGAACTGACATAATCTCAGCTATTCAATGAAAATTATTACTGGTACTTGCAAATCTTTGAGTCTATGGTTTTAACTAATCTGAGAAAGACAAAACCTAAAAAACAAGAAAAGTGAGGTTTCAAGTTACTTTCATTTTTACAGCTGAATAATCTTAAAGCAGACATTTCCTTTTCAAGGCTTAAGTTTTGCTTTTACAGCTATGCCTTCAACTGTAGCTAAGAAGTTTTCATTATGTTATTTGAGCTAAATGGTGTAGTCACACATGGCTTTGCAGACCTTTCTGGTCCCTTTCCACATTTCATCACCTGATACTCCAAGGTTCCTATTTTCCTAGCAGAAAATGAAAGGACAGGCAAGAAAAAGACAATTTAGGAATGTGTTACTTTGCTAACTAGAAAGAAAAATTAGCCACCAGAAACAGGTGCTCTTCAAGTCATATAATCCCCATATAAATTGTAATTACATTCCATCACTTGAAACCGGAAAGTTTTCCCATGCATTATTCATAGAAGACACATGTTTGCTCGCATGCTTACTTTTCCCTTTTCCCTATTCAGTACGGGAAAAATAAGATGGAGCATCGCTGTTTATCCTATTAGTTGCTTCTCAACAACAAACTTGGAAGGACTGTAAGAAAGACAGACAAGCAAAGCACAAGTGTATACTGAAAGAACTCCAGCTCTCCAGCTTGCAGGCTATTTACTACTAACGTTTCTTTCAGAGGTTCCACACGGGCATTCCAACTCCAGTCACAGGGCAATCACAGTTACCCACCACCCCCTGGCAGAAAGCACAAGGGGCTTTCGGGAAAATAGCAAATAGAGAACCATTTTGTCAGACACCACCAGCTCTCAAAGCCTCACAGACAGCATTCAATGAAAATGGGGGGGTGGATGAATGCCAGGAGTGCTGGAGTGCACTCTCCTGGTGCCACAGTCACACAGACACCAGAGAAAAAGGAGAAGGGCACACTGCAACCTTACCCAGCACCAGACAAGACCGCAGGGAATCACCTGTGTGTCAATGTGAACACTTAATCTGTCCACTGAACTTCCACCGAGAGCTCATGGATGAAAAAACGGCTTGGCTTTCAGGGCACAGCCAAGAGTTGGGAAACTCCATCCTGTATAAGCTTGACATAAGCACTCAGTGACATTAAGGACAAAACTGGAGGGTCTGATTTGACCAGCTCGAGACTGCTGGCAGCCAGGAATTCTCAGCTTGGAAATGCCTTCCTATTCCGAGGATGTCGGTAGAGATCTTGAGTCTGCACTCTTATCCTGGCAAGCAAGCAGAGCTGGACAACTGGCAAATAAAGTAATCCTTAGGAGCCTGGCCTTGGTCAGACAATAAAAGCATCTTGAGTGTGTATCAGAAGATGTAAAGTCTTAGGGAAAGTAACCAAAACTCTGCATGACTGGAAGATTTGCAGTACAATGGCAAGCACCTTCTGCTTTAAAGGTACACGTTGAGTAGGGAGCGAAGACAGACAAGAATGCACCAAATCCATGCACTACAAGGAGAAGTTTGTCAGCAACATAGGGACACACAAGGTTAGAATATACAGGGAAACTCACGTGAACTAAAAAGGAACCAAACATAATGCAAGTATAAATGGCACTAAGAGGATATTTCTCTTTTAAGCACACTTACTCCCAGGCTAATTTATAACCACCAATGCTAAAACACAGGTTCCATGCTACTGTTATTTAATTTATTGTATCACTGGCTAACAGAACTTAGAATTCAATGCTCAAATAACACATAGAATCTTAAAAAATAAAAAATCTTTTCAATTGAACTTCCCAGCAATTAACATTAAATCCATAGAGCACTGTCTCCAAGAAAGCAGAAAAATTGCTTTTCTTAAGATCAGTACAGCATCCTAAAATAAATAAGGATTAGCGAGATTAACAGATTTTGAAACTTTATCAGAAAGCTTTCTGAAATTCCAATGAGTTTCACAATCCAAAGATAAACAGGATATTACAGAAGGAATACAGACCACTGTGTGTAACAACTTATCCATCAATGGAAAAATATAGACAGCAATAAAAAGAAAAAATTCACCTCCCCTCCAAAATGAGAAAGAATAAAAAAATGCAAGATCTAAATTATTCATAGTTTAGAAAGGGAAAAAAGTTCTTAATTACAGTACTGTCAAACCACATACAACGCTCAATAATTCTTTTAATAGATATTTGGAAAAGATGACTTGTGACCATAAAGCTATTTTGACCTTAACTGGTAGACTTAATTCTGAGGTTAGGCAATGTGAAATAAATGTTTCAATAAACCCAAACGATTTTACCAAAATGTCGCAGTGAATGCAACGGAAACTAAGAGGACAAACAAAATTTCTTCCCACAAAGTATGATGTGGTTTGACAATACTATTGAGCCAGTCCAACACTAAGTTGTTGTCAAATTAGTCTTGCAGCTTTATTCCTCTCCCACCACACTTTCTTACTCCTTCCTTTTGAAAGCACTGAGACTCCTCTGACCTAACCGAGACTCAATTCAAGGAACTAATCCTTGAAGAAACTATTTTTTTTTAATTAGCTTTCAGATAAGAAGATGGAGATTCAACAGCAATGCTGGAGGAAGGAGCATAGGGCTGCCAAAAGGGACAGAAAACAGAACTGTATCTAGCCTTTACACCAGCTGAGCTGTTCTGTCGAGCTCCAACTTCAGACACTGTAGCTCAGCTTTAAGCTGTACCAGCCCTCCCTGGAGCACAGCTCTGCTCCATGCCCTGTCAGTTGCTGGTCTCACTATGGTGACAGCTGTTTTCAAAGAAGTTTGAGTCATTAGGATCTCACCTGAAATCAGAGGCAGAGATTGCCAGTTCATTACATCAGTTTTTTTAAAACATCCTCACAACTTTCTATTGCTACTAAAAACGTGTAATCCTACATATACCTGGAGAAAGCAAAGATCAAAGTTTTCGTGGCTGCCCATCACAGCTGAACAACATTAACGAATTCCATGTAACTTGGTGAATATTGGAAAAGCACATTTTTCCCTTTTGTGAAAAATCAAGTTTTGTTTTATTTTATAATTTCACTGTTTTTTTCCTATTGAGATTGTCAGCATCAAAAGACTCTGCAACACAAAGATGCAACACTAAGACCCAGAAAAAGTCAGACCATAGCACTGGGCAGCAGATTTCTCACCAGGAATATTCACAAGCTAGGGAGTTCACTTTCACAAATCATTGCTTACCTTTTCTAATGCAGATCAGTTCATGTACACCACAAGTTCGTTCTCCACCTATGCGGAAATACATCATTAGAAAACAGTAACAAATAAAATGTATTTAATTTCTCAATAAGGCCTATAAACAGCATAAAAGAAAGTTCCGAAACTCCATCATTGAATAAAAATGCAGAAGATTGACTTAACAAATTTTCAACAAATCCTTTGGAGAAAACAATAAAAGTATCTTTGGCTTAATATTGCTAACGGTGGTACAGTTTGAAAAACTTTACACTGAATTTATACAGACAAAATTACAAAAGCAAGCACCTTAACTGAAGCCGCACTAATGTTTTCCACGTAGAAAACATAATTTCCTGTTTGGAGGGAACTACCCTACAGAATGGTATCTACAGAAGAATTGTCAAAATATCAAAAATATTTGCAATATAATAGAATGCCAAAATAACATCGTGATTACCTTCCATGGTAAAAAACAAAAAAACCCCAAACAAACAAAAAAACCACACAATATATTAACAAAGGCTTGGTTTGCCTAGAATTTCTCCTTTAGATATTTTTAAAATCTTAAAAAAAGCTGTATAGAATTTGAGATATTTATTCGAGAATAATAAAATTGTTTCTAGAAATACGATGCCTTTTTTACATTTTACTAAAAAACATTTTAATTAGAATTACAGCTCGTAAACTAAACACCAACACATAATATCTAAACTGAAAACATTTTGGAGTGATATGCCCTGTGATCAAACTTTAAATTCCAAACTACATCAAGCTATGGCTTCTCTTAAGTACACCCTAACCCACTCAGCCTTTTTCCACTGACAACAAAAGAGTGCATGGATATGAATACAGAACTGAGGGGAACTGCCTGAGTTTTCATACCCAGTTCTCTGCAATCTCATGAAAATACAAAACAAAACCTCACAAAACATCTGTTTCATATGCATTAATCACTCCTTGGCTCCAGATACTTCAAAACACACTAAAACAAGCTTTAGGTAACAAAATTACCTAAAAGCACTTATTACTCTCCTCCATTCCGTAATAAATTAATTACGACATACAATACAGCATGTAATGATATCAACCAATACTAAAAAACACTTAATTGGTAACACTAGCAGATGGTATTGTAAAGCTGTAAGAAAATACCTGTATTTCTACTTAAATTTACACTTTAAAGAAATAACTGAAGGAAATCCATATATTGGAGGGAGAAAGGATAAAAGGGATCAAATAAATGGAATAAAACATCACTCTTCTAAAATAAAATTAAATGCCTGTGAAAGTAAAAAGAATCCTCATTTTATGTCAAAACACTCAGAAATGTGAAATACAAGTTTCAAGTATACTCTCGAAAGGGAAATCAAGTATCAGTGAGTCTGAGGATCCCAGGAGTTTTGTAGAGTCATCACCCGTACAAAAGCCAGTTGTAATAGCAATATAATTCCCTCTTTTCAGTGCATTCTAGAAGCTGGGAAACATCATTTTCATCCAGAAAGCATTTTGGAAGGAAAACATAAGAAAAACTAAATTAAAAATATAATCCGCTTTTATAATAACAAGGCATTAAGAAACAAACAAACAAACCCCAAAACCAGACATAGGGAGAAGATTACAATCTTCTTTAAAGTCATTGCAATCATCTTCAGGGTACAAAAGATAAATCAGAAGAGTGACTGAAAGACCTCCCCAGAATTTTTCCCCTGATAGTTTTAAATTCAGCAGTGAATTCAAAATAAAAATTATGGCAAAAAATAAAAGGATTTTTCATTACACAGATGCTAGACAGTTAAAAATAAAGATTCACCTAGAACTGACTGAGGGAAGAGAGCAGCAATAGATTTTAATTACATTCATTGCTCTCAGTGAGATCAACCAGTTTGAAATCACAAAATACTAATTTTAGGTTTGGATTCTGCATTGCTAGCTATTGTTTTCTAAAGCAAGAGATCTTTACTCAAACATTTTGCTTCTAACATAAGAAGGTGTTCCACTAAACAAAGCTTTTATAGTAATCAATGTGTTATGTTTTATTGACCACAAGGCTAGAAAATACATTTACACCATTTAACAGGCATTCAGTCAGGATTTTATCCATTTTCATTTTGCTAAAAAATGCTAGAGTGTTATTTCTTTTTTTAATAGGTGATTCATTTATTACTTTTTTTTCAAACTGCTTTTGGATGGAAATCAACTGTTAAATAAAAATTTATCAAGTGATAAAAAAGTTAAAGAAAGTATCTTTTATATTTTAAATTAACCAATGTATTAAAGACATGATATTTAATCCTCAATTGACCTGGACAGATTCTTCTTTTCCCCTGTGGTCATCAAAGCTGTGGAACTAATACATTATTCACACCTTGCTTTTATTCATGGATTAATAAATAAACTCAAGTTTTTCCATCTTTCCAACTCCCAAGAATTCTCTCAGCTTTTAATAGACTAGTTGCTGAAAGAAACCAAACTGAAAATACGGAAATATTTTGCATGATGCAAGATGTCAACCATTAATTCAGCATTTCAGTCTGAAAATAGTGGGTTTGTGTTGGTTAGCCCACAAATCCCAAAGGTTCAGTGGCATGACACACTTAAATTTTATTCCTTAAATACTACTTTTACGTAATTTATCATAGTATAGTATTAGTTCACCATAACGTTATGGTTAATTAAAATTTAAGCTTGATTTAGACACAAATTATTATTAGTTCCATTTCATCTTGACTATGAACATGATCTTCTATTTAAGATTTTAAGGTTATAAGCAAGTTTGCATATAAAACTACATAATATTCTGCCAAAAATGTAATCTGAGAACAGAAACAAACCCACCTGGGTACACAGCTTTTCATAACGTCAGACAATGGAAATAAAATGAAAAATAATGAAAGATCAAGTTATTTTAGAACTGCTCATTCAATAAAACATTTTCATTTTCTTCAGCAAGAAGAACCACCTAGTGGTCCTAAAAACCTAAATCATTCTAACATTTAACATAAACAGATTGGCCAGTTGTTTTCCAGACGCAGCTGAAACACCTAATGAATTTTCTCAATTTAAGAGAAAGGTTTTGTATACCAAGTCTCTATTTGCCAAGATGACTATGGCAGCAAAAAGATGAAAAGATGTACATCAAAGAAGATGAATACTGAATTTTGTATTAACTGAGAATTTTATGTCTTTCTAAACTAGTACAATTCAAAATACAAAGTTCTACTATGTTCGGAGTTTAGCTGGAACTTCACCACTAGATGCTGATAATAATTGCCTTGGAAATTTAGCACAGGCATTACCATAGTGTGATTTAGGTTGGGAATGAATGACATCTGGTGTTCTCAAAGCCTTCAGAGCTGGACCCGGATCAGCATTCAGAAAGTTCTTCTGAGACTCCACCCTGAAAACCACGTTCTGTAGTGACCACAATTCCAAGACCTCTCTAGGCACCACTGGTTCTTAGGGGGAAGGCGTCACCCCTGTCACTGCGAGCACTTCTCCCTCACAGCCAGCCAGGACTCCCCTTGATGTAGCTCACACCCACTGCCCCACATGCTTTCCCTGGGCACCTTAAGAACCCATCTCCATCTCTCAGACCTCCTTGTACAGTGAAAGGCTGTAAGAATGCCTGCCAGGTTTCCCCAGACTACACAAATGTGTTTCCTAAGCCTCTCCTCATGTGCCGTGTACTCTAAGCTCCCTCCCAGCTTAGTGGCACTCTGCTGAGGTGTCTTTAGTTTGTGAGTCTCTCATACTGGATTAACACAGCTGGATACAGGCCACAGACACGTGGCTGGTCCATGTTCAGCTTGCTGTTCGCCAAGATCCTCAGGGTCTTCTGTTCAGAGGTGCTCCTCGCCAGCCTGCCTGCAGCTGGTAGTGCAGGCCTTGGACTTCACCTGTCCTTGTGGAAGTTTCTGAGGTTCCTTCAGCCCAGTCTGAGTTTGCTGAGTACTTGCCAGGTAGCAGCCCTTCCCTCCAGCTTATTAACTACTCCCTCCCTGGCATCATCCATAAACTTGGCCAGGGTACATTCTATCCCACCAACAAACACGGTGCAGAGTTCCAGCACCAAAACTGTGATGCAACTTAGGCTGCTTCGTATAAAATTCATTATTCTTCAGTTCAGCAACAAATCCATGTTCATAGCTGCAGCAGAACATTACACTGTATCACAAAAGCCTTTTGTCAGCGGGTGTAATTTTTTGGATGCACATTTTACGTGATAAATTACTTTCCTGCTGAGAATTGTTTTTTAATTAGCATTTTCATAAGTTTGGAGCACATTCAACAAACGTTTACTTAACATTTTATTCAACAATAGACAACTATTTTTTCCCTTGGCAAACCCACGACATTCCAGCACAGAATGACAACACCGAGCAGGTTGAGTAGCAGGAACAGGGTGCTACAGTGTAGAAACATCAAACAGGATACAAGTGATAAAGCCTAACACAACGTTAATGTTACCATGTCTAAGCATGTGGAAACACTAATGCTTCTGCTAGGAATGCAAGAGACCCAGGAAACCCATTCTCATGCTAAGCGTTTCATGCAACATGCTACAAATTTGTTTAAAAAGACAACTATAATGAAAGCTTTCTGGGTTTCATGTAGCAACAAATCTACTTGAAAAACTGCCTCACGCCATGAACTGAATTTAAGGAAGAATCTGGGCTTGGATGAACAGACAGCTAACTGTAATGGAAAATAAACAGAGCTGAAGACACTTGCACAACAGCAACCCTACAGATGCCATCAGTGTTTTTTCTGAAAAGGTTACATATGATCATTAGCACACCCTCACTCGTGGTGTAAAATCACCTCTGCATTCCGTTAGCATCCTTTTTTACAAGTTTAGTCCACAAATAATACTGCATACGTAAAAATTGAAATGTTTCAAGTCGAATGCTTAGAACTAGCCAAAAAGCAATCTAAAAAGCAAACAACATCTGAATTTATAAGGAAAGAGACAGCAAGGTAAAAAATTTGCTATTTTATGTACTTATTTATATGTTAACATCTTTTACATTTTGTGCAGGTTTGGTCTCCTCTTGGTCCCACAACCTCAAAGAATAAAATAGACCCACAGAAGACACAGAGAAAGACCAAAAAAAAAGTCAATAAAAATGGTTAAAACAAAAATAGTTTCCATATGAGGAGTGACTTAATAGACTAAGACTCTTGGACCTGAAAAAACACCCACAACAGATGGTGGATATAAACAGGTGAATATAGAACAATTATTCACTGTCTAACCCACTAATAAGAGAAATAACTATCAGACTAAATTAGCAGCAGGCATGTTCAAGACTAGAAGTTTTCAAGAGTAAAAGTCAGAAATCTATGTTCAGATTTTATGACACAAACTCCAACGGTAAAGACTGTCTTCTTTGCTAGGACCATTTAAAAAGATCCCTATCCAGTAATTTCTTAGCCTAAGGATAGGTCATCTACCTCTCCTAAGAATATTTTGGGTTTTGTTATCCAACCATAAAAGTAGTGACAAACATCAACTTTTTTTCATGGGCAATACTTTCTTTTTAACTATATTTGTAATCAACAGAACCAATGACACTGATCAATGAATTAGCAATCAGTGACAATTGATCAGGAACAGCATAGCTGCTTCTGTTTCTCAAACAAATTTTGCATCCAATTCTACCCACACTGAAATAAATGAAAACATCTATATGGACTGAAAGCAGCCAAAAAGAGATGGATTTGCTAAGCTAAGTCATAAAGTACAGAGGTTATTTGAGACCTTCTCTGCTCATCATGAAAAAAGTATTATCTCTGCTTCTTGCTATCCAGAATGACCAGACACTTCTCTTTCTCTAATCTTCTGACAACTGAAATACAATCAGCACTAAAAAAATATTAGTAAGTTCTTTATTTCACCTTGTTCTCAGTCAAGTACTTCTTCAGATAAGTCTTACTGGTGGAAATGAAGAAATACAGTAAATATAACTAGCAATAGAAACATCCAGTATAAATGGTTCAAATCTGACCTGAAACCTATAATTTATTTTTTTTAAAACTAAAAATAGAAAGAAAACCAGCAGCTACAAAAGGAACTTCAGTGAAAGTGACAAGAAGATTAAACATACATTGCCAAGCAATGTACAATGCTACCAAATGTTCAGGAAATAGAAAAAAAGATGTCAACACCAAAAGCTGACAACAACAAAAGGATGAAAAATTAGGATGACTTTTAGTAAATTCTTACAGTTTTTAATTAACATCACTAATCACTACTCTAGAGTCAAGTTTCACAAGAGAAAGTAAACTGAGAAACATTTCTTCTTTTAAAATAACTCTATGATCTAAGGGGAAAAATATACTCATAGAAATAGTTTCAAATATTTCAGATAATGAAGTAAGTTTGTTATACAAAGGGAAATTACTATAAAGAACTTGTATTGCAAAAGATTCCACTTGGTAGGAAAACTGCTTATTTTAGCCTACAGAACAAAAGTACCTGTAAGATGTGTCATACTGAATTTCCCCCTTTTCACATCAAAGATTATTCTCCTCTGCAGAACAGGACCTATTAGTTCGCAAAATCAACACTTGCTTGCTGTCTTAGAATTAACTTTCAAAACCCTCCCAAAACTTCCCCTTCTTATTCTACAAACAGATTTACACAGAAATCAGGAAACACCTCCCATCTCCAAGAGTGAAATGCACAAAAATTAGGAGATTCAGTGATTAATTGCTGACTTGAAATCCACTTCAACTTTTACACGCAACATGGGCCCTTGGCCTTATACAGTTCAAAACCTGACAATATTCAGGAAAAAGTTTGAGAGTATCAGCTGTGAATCCCTTGCATCATTCACTACAAAAGCTGGAAGATATATAACTGAATTAGGTTGAAGAGAAAATAAGACCTAATGGCTAAAACAGTTGAAAGTTCTCTGGAAGACAGCAAAACACTTTCCTTTCTTAGAGGTTGCCTGTATTTTGATGGCAATATAAGCAAACACTTTTAATCAGGTAGTGACTGTGTGTTTGCTTTCCTGCATGTCCATCTTGAACACCAAGAATTCCAATTTGCAAAAGTGCTAGGCATTAAAAATTTAGAGAATTCAGGAAAAATTTCATTCTGAACACATCAACTGTTCTTATATTAAGTATGATAGCTTCATCTCAGCCCACGGGGAACTTGTCAAAAAAGAAGTCTGTAAAACGTTAGAGATTAGGTGGGTTTTTTTAAAAAAGGTAGCCCCCTTCGTTATCAAAAAGATAAGAGATCTACCATCTTCCTTTATTTCAACAGATTCAACACTACAGTGATGATGGTGTAAGACAAATCCAACCAGGAAATTGGTGATTTTGCCTATGGCACAAGGTTTCACTGTTATTAGCAAATAATGCAGGAAGTCATCCTTACAATGACAATTCCAGGCAACACTCACTGAATAGTTTCCACTACAGACACTGAATAAGCATAAGACAGCATTAAACCAATTCTGTGTGGCTGATCCAATATGATACCTTGCCATGTGATCCACCACACAGTTGACAAATGCGTTTAAAAGTGGGCTTAACTACAAAATATGTCTTCTCATATTCAGGCTTCATTGAATACTGACGCTGCTGCTCAACCCCTGCCCTGGCAGCCCCAACTCGGATTCAGAAGCACTACTGTCATTTCAGGTCAGCACTAACTTGAGGATCTCCATGTCACCTTACACCCTTCTAGTGCACACTGCAGAGACACCTGAATAGCCCAGGTAACTGGGAAGTCAAGATGAAACTGTTCCCCAGGCCAGATTCAACCTACAAGCTACACATGATACTCCTACTTAAGCTCTGCAAGCAGCTCATTGCTCTGTTGTTTCCTTTTCTAGATTCTGGAAATTCGCAACTAGGCATAGTTTTCATGTGACCTATATGAAGGAGTGCTCTAAATAATCTCTCTTTTTGTATCCATAAACAAAAAGTAGGTTCATTCCATAATTTTTGTCTTTGTTTCCCAAGGAAATGAGGATTCTATAATTAAACAGTTCATTTCCTGCCTCATCCTTGTATTGTTTACAAATTCTCTGGCTAATTTAAGACAAAATTGTCAGAAAGTTTTAAGAACCTAATTTAATGTTTCGTAAAAATCAGCAGTCAAATACAACACACAGGCCCCACCGAACATAAGGACAGCCCTCCAGCCAATAAACCCCAGCACAGCACACACAGGTGCAGCTGCCTGCTCCAAACCAAACAGCTGGAAGATGGAGAAAAAGAAGGGGACAATCTTCTCAGAAACCTCAGAGAGATCAGGACACTTCACAGACACTCAGGAACAAGATGATCGAAAAGGTACATACTTGACAAAGACCTTGACCTCTACATCAGGAAGGAGAAGTGTTAAACTGATGGGAGCACAGGGGGGAGATAGGGGAAGCCAGGTTCATTAGTCTCATTACTTTAGCAATAACTTATTAGATGACAACACCGCACTGTAACCCTTTCTTCTCTACTAGATTCCTTTTATCTGTACAGCTCATTATTCTCTTTAATACTACTTCTCATTTCTTAGCACTAAACTCCTCACAATGGAAACCAAAAAGATTAAAATCAAAAAGATTTAGCTCAGTCTGAGAAGGTTCATCTCCAGATGTATTCCCCTCCTTTAGAAATGTAAACTTGTATAGCCAGGGCTAGACTACAGCATATTCAAGTGCGGCCCAAAAATCTGGTAAAAGTAGATTCATGAGGATATACAAGACACACAATTCTGCCTCAGGTTATAAAACATTCCACCTGTGACCTCTAACATTTCTTTGCCCCACCTCCATGCAACGCAACGTGGTTTCCACTGCTAGCTGCTCACGCAGACCTCAATTCAACAGACCTCTCTTAAGGCAGGCACCAAAGCTTTGCTGTTGCTCAAAAGAGGAGGAGCAGCACAGAGCAATCAAGTTAATGCTGCCATGAGGAACATTACCACAGAGGTGCTGAAAGATTCTCAGAAGTCACTCTTCAACTTTCTTTCCCACTCCCACCAAACTGCCACAGGACCCCAGGCTTGGGCAGCAGATGGGAGATTTGAATCTCAGACTGCCCACCAGTCTGGTTTTACTTCTGCTTTCAGTTTGGCCTTACTCTCTACCATATTTGACAGCTCTCCGTTCTGATACTCTCCATATTAATCCTGCCCTATGAAAAAGTGGAAATATTAAGCAATAAATAACCTTGCATCACAAAAGAGAGCTCCTAGCAAATACTAATTGTGTTTTGGAAGATAACTATACAGAAATAAGAACTGCAAATACAATTCTTTAGAGTCATTCGAGCCAGAACTTTTCCAATAGAGTTGCTCTCTGTTGTTTCCTCACAAGTCTGAGATTGCCTGACCTATGCAAACTGTAACTTGATGTCTTTATAAAGAAATACAAATGGAACATGATTTAACATGACATGAACTTTCTAAAGAAAAAGATGTAACAGTTCCTGCAATCACTAGATTAGGGCTTTGAACTTGGTCACATGAAGAATACCTGTGTTTTAAACATCTGTCAGTGAGGGTACCAAAGCTTTGACATTGACCACAAGACTCAATGGCCATGGCCAGTGGCACCCTGGTTCTCTGCAACACTTCATACAAAAAGCCTCACTTTTACAAAAACTTTGGGGTTTAGTGTTACAACCACTGGAAGCTGGTATGCTGAAAAAGTGACACTGGAAATGGTACTTATGGATTTTTAAGAACAGCCAAAAGCAGCTAACAAAGTCTATATCCATTTGAGCTCTTTTAATTTTGTGCACTCTCCAAATCTATGTCCTGCTTTGAAGGAGTTTTGAACTATTTTATATTTATTCTTCAAATAGAAGATTTCAATTTTGCTTATTTTCTCTGCTTCTATTAAAAAAAAGAAAAATAAATTTAAAAATCTTGCAAAATGCAGTGTCCTTAAAACTGAGCAAAGTATTTTCTCTGTTTACTTAAATACATTTACAAATTAACTTCGACACAATGCAAATTCTGTATTTTGACAGTTTAGACTAGAAATCCCATGGTTTGATGCCGCCTTCAAGACCTAATATTCAACCCAATCAAACTCATATTTCTAAACACTGCTGGCCAGAACACAGTACTGCTAAAAAGTAACAGTCAAGACAAGGTACTGTTGCACAAACAGGAGGGAGAGATCATCAAGATGAGGAATAAAAATTCTAACACCTACCAACAACTCTACAGCAATCAGCCAGTCAGTTGAAAACAAAGAGGAGGAGGCATGCCTGCTACAGGCTACAGTAGAAAAATACATGGCATTTGCTGTCTACAGGAAGAGTCCTAAATCAAAACCTAGCAGACCACTTTCATGACTGGAACATTTTTTAATTCCACCTCACGTTTAAATGTAAACTATACACTGGATTTTCTCAAGAGCTTACATCCCATTTTGGATATTTCACATAAGCATCTACAAGAGAGTTGAGCTATTTCTGAAGTCTGTCCATAATGAGAAATGTTGCATTCTTTTCAAAGGCTAGATTGCTTTATTCATCCATGACTATTTACTTTAACTTTAAAGAAATAATACCCTAAATCCTCTGAAAATATTATACATGAATTTCACATATTGTGAATATTTTCAGATCTAACAGATCCTCACAGATTTCTGGGATAATACTGCCTAAAATGAAAACAGAGACAGATTTTGAAGGATAATTTTTTTTTTTTCCTGAGCTCAAGTTATGTAAAATGTCCAGACCCAGCAGAATTTTTTTGCTATCTTCTTGATAATATTAAGAGGACTTTTCAGCAGAAAATAACCCAGCCAACACAAAGCTGGCCAGCTCAGACTCCTGGTGTGCACAGCTTCCAAGACAGAGTGAACACGCAGCTTTGCTTGATCAGTGCAACTTCTCCTTACAGAGGCCTGAATTACTAATCCAGGGAAACTGACAGCAGAGAAGCATCCCACATGCGAAGCAAATCAGAACAGTTTGTTTCCCCCACACACGCACTGTTTTCCTAAATCCTTTAAGTTATAACAACAGATGCTTTCAGAAAGAAACACCTCGGCCGAGGACGCTGCATACCTTAGGTCCTTGTCTGGCTAGAAATAAAGTTCTGGGGGGTTTTTTTTAAGGATTTTTAACGAGGTGTAAAATTACTCTCAGAGTCGAGAGAAGAGGTTTCAAAGCAAAGCTCAGAAGCCGTGCCTTTGAAGATGAGCATCTCCAAACAAACCCAACAAGTGTCTAGTACATCTTGCTCCTTTGTTGTTGTTGTTTCTAAGTGATGACTAGAAAGATCTGCGGACAGCAGCTCCTGTGCAGCCTGTTAGCGCCCAGCAACCGGGAGAGCAGGGAGCATCCCTCGCCTGGGGACTCAGTTTTCAGAGACTCCGGGGCCAGGAGAGTGACAACGAGTTTTAGAGCAGTTGGCAAAGTCCCTGCGGGGAGGGTGGACAGGGCTGCGCACCTCCGGCACCGACGTTCCCGGCCCGGGTGCGGGGGGCCCGGCGGTCCGGGACCCGGCGGCGGGCAGGGGCGGCAGAGCCCGGCCGGGGGCTGCGCCGTCCGCCCCCGCCTCCCCACCGGACCAAGGGCGGCTCATGGCACGAGGGGATGGATGGCTCCGTCCTCCTCGGTGCCCTCCGCGACGCCCACGGGCGCACGCCCGGCATCCCCGGGGCAGGCGGCGGCGGAGGAGGAGGAGAAGGAAGGATGCCGGCCACCGTGCCAGGGATTTATTTACCCCGCCCGGCTCCTGGGCACGGAGACGGGAGGAGGGAGGACCACACTCACCTCTCCCCCATCATCAAAGAGCCCTTGACCCGCAGCCCCCGCAGCCGGGCCGAGGGGGACGGGGAGCAGAGGAGGCGCCCCCCGGCCGCCCTCCTCAGCTGGGGTCCCGCTCGCCTTCGGTGCGCCCCCACCTCCCGCCGCGGTGGGAGCCCTGCCTCCCCCCGGAGCCGCCCCTCTCCCCGTGCCCGGGGGAGGAGAGGGAGAGGAGGGGGCTGGGGGAGGGGAGCGGTTCGGGGCGAGAGAGAGGAGCCCGTTATTGGCCTACTTACCATCAATCGCCATGATCCCCGGCGGGGTGGGCCGTACCAAGCGGAGGGAGCGCACGCAGGAGAGGCGCTGGCGGGCGCCGCGGCTGCCAGGCG